>JAPEUT010000433.1:0-16111 GCA_027946375.1 Neodidymelliopsis sp. IMI 364377 | reverse complement strand
GTGTGGGGGGTGGATGGAGAAATTGTTAGTAGAGGAGGAGGAGAAGTAGTTAGATATGTAAGACAGGTGAGATGTACATGTTCAGTTCATTGTATACTTTTTTTATTATCTAGAGGTGTAGATACCTACCTACAACTGCACGGGATAATCCGTCGACTCAATCTTGGACGGGTATACAAGACCACCCTGCTTCCTCACTTCATCCATGACTTCCATGATCAAGATACTCTCAGCGAGATTCTCATACTTGCCCTCCTTCCTCCCCTCGGCCACGGCTTCGGCTGCCTCGTCGGCCTCCCAGAACATTCCTTGCCCCTCGCCTTCTGACTGCAGCGACCCGCCAAAGCCGTTGTACCAGTTGCTGCCCTTGCCGGGACCGGGGATGGGCCAGTCCTTCTCCTCGACTGTGCCGTCGCTGAGGATGAGCTTCGTCTTTGTGGGGCGGAAGGAGGGGGGGAAGACTTGGATTTCGCCTTTGGGGCCCTGGACGCGCACGCAGGGGGTGTCGTTGTTTTGGCCTGGGCTTGTGGCGATGCGGAGAGAGGTTGTGGCGACGGCGTGGGCGTCGCCGCCTTCTTCTTTTGAGCGCGGGAAGTTGAGGATCATGGTACTGTGCTCGTCGGCTTTGCCTGTGGCTTCGTAGTTTTTGACAAAGGCGAGCAGTTTCGGGGGTTGGCGTGTCTTCTCGGGCTGCGTGTGGTACAGAGTCTGGAACACCCATGTCAATGCGTAGATACCGAGATCCAGCAGTGCTCCGCCGGCGAGATCGGGGTTCACCATGCGGTTCTTGCCGTCGGCGAAGTTGTTCTCGGGGTCCAGCGCCATGCTGTTGTCTGAGATGACGCGTGCAACGGGGCCAATGCGGCCAGAGGTGATTTGCTCACGGACGTAGATGGAGAGGGGGAAGTAGCGTGTCCATACTGCTTCCATCAAGAAGAGGTTCTTCTCCTTTGCGAGCTCGACCAGCTTGCGTGCCTGTGGGGCGTTGACAGTGAATGCCTTCTCGCACAAGACATGCTTGCCAGCTTCAAGGCAGAGCCTGGCGTTCTGGTAGTGGTGCGAGTGCGGTGTGGCGACGTAGATGATGTCGATGTTGGGGTCCTTGACGAACTCCTCATACGAGCCGTATGCCTTTGCGTCTGAGGGCGAGCCGGTCTCCTTCAGGAAATCTTCAGCACGCGATTTTGAGGACGACGATGCAGCAGCAACGACAGTGTGCTTCACAGACTTGACGCCGCGTGTTGTTGGGTCGACAAGCAGGTCCTTGGTGCTGTGTACGTCAGGCTAGAGCTCATGGTGGGGTGGACCGCGGGGTACTCACAATGTGAGGGCAATGCCTCCAGTCGCGAGGATTCCCCAACGGATAGTCTTGGGAGATGACATTTTGGCAATTGGTGTTTTCTGTGATCTTCGAGGGGCGGGGTGTGTATAGGTTCAAGTAAGGAGTGGCAGTACGGGTCATATAGCTACATTTGCTGCTGCATACCTCAACGTCACGACCGGCGACCATGCCGCTATCGTAAGTCTGTGTTAACCCCACTCTTGCCCCTCTCCACACGAGCTCTGCACGCTTCAAATGCCGACACAGGGCAGACGGCCCGTCCATCGCGGAGAACACACGCTGCCGATTGGCAGTGGTGATGACTAATGTGGATGGCGGAGGCTAGGTATTCCGTCATCATTGGCTAACTCTTAGAGTTACCGCTTTGGGCTATGGCAGCCGTTTTTCGAGGCTTCTTCCACCGGGCAAAGTTTCTTCAGAAGAGCTCAACTCTCCAGTAGAACGACATGGAAAAGCCATTGCTTAGTGTAGTTTTGACTGGAACTGTCATCGTGTCGGTCTTCTTTCCGGCCGCTGACACATTCCTATGGCCAGCTCAAATAGAAAGGGAGATCATGTCCTCGCATCGCACGAACCCTGGGCACAGCAGCTCGACCGTAGCACCCAAATACCAACTTTATCAGGATCAAATCTGACGGACTTCCAGATCTGCAGAAGCTGTTGTAGTCCCGTTGCACCTCCCAAAACTGTAAACCTACTGCGATTTTGTCATAAAGGCCTCCTGAACATAGAGGTCTGTCTCCAGCTTCTCGCTGGACATATAGATCTAAGGTTCGTATCTGTCAGTGTTTGAGAAGGGCTATAGTTGTATCTCATTTCTTCGTGAAGCGCAAATGCACAGGAAGACATCAGGGCGAGATATGCAGCTACAGACAGGTCAGTATCATTCGGAACAGGGATCAATGGCCAAAGGTACCCGCAAAGAGCGAGAAGCTTATATCAAGACCGTCATGTTTTCAACATGTGTTCCAATGCGCATCGCGAACTTTCCAATCCTTTTGCGTATGGAGAACTTTGGATAACACGTTACCGCGTGCTTCATGCACCACGAGGCTGTCAGCCGGTTTGTCTCGACGCAACGCCTGCACTTTACCCGGAATCTGAGCTAGCCCGCCCCCGGATTAGTGTATACGACTGCCGACACTGAGTCGTCCTGACTGTTTCCTCCACATCTTGCCTCGACTCACAAACAAACTCCTGGCTGTCCTCGATGTGGTCTCTATCCGAGCAATACTGACAGCTTATCTCTTCAGCAACACAATAGCATCGTATAGCGACCAACCTTGTCCAACAGATCATGACCTGATAAATCCTATTTCAGTCCCGGCTTCCTTCTGCTCGGGTGATGCCCCAGTGATCGACAAGGTTGCTTTGCGGAGAAGCGAGTTGGAAACCGGGGTTCGGTTCGAACTGCAGCGCTTAAAGGGACAATGATACCCCGGGTATGGGGTCAGCATCGCTTTTCGCAACACCTACTCTACCAATCTTGTTTGGAGTGCGTTCATGATGGGAGGTTTTGCAAGAGCTCCGGAAGATAGGCCTACGCCTCCAGAAGTGGTATGTAATTAGACTGCAGTGCGATGAAGCTGGCTGGTATAGTTAAATACCTCCAGGCACCAATGTAGCATTGCGCTATGTTGTTGGTGTTTTGGATCGTTCGGAAAGGCGGTGTTGCGCAGTTTCCAACTAGGAACGAGCTTCTCTTTACAAATCATGTCCCATTCCGACTGGACTAATACTGATTCTGTTGCAGTACAACTGGAGAGTGTACATGGCCGCCCTGGTCATCTCGATGGGGGTTTTGGCCTATGGCTACGATTCTGCGTTCATCGGTACCACCATCACGCATCAAAGCTTCAGACGCGATTTTGGCCTCAATACCATGTCAAAATCCGCTGTCAATGAGGTAACGAGTAACATCACATCCATATGTAGGTTTCTCACGCTGTCAAATATCATCCCTTGCGATGTAACATACTAACCTAATCACAGACTCGGCAGGCGGGCTCGTTGGAGCCCTGCTCATGTATCCATCCCTCGAACTTCTCGGCCGTCGCATGACAGTCATCATTTCGGACACGATGTTCATAATTGGAGCAATCTTTTGCACTGTCCCCACTCACCAGATTGGTCTCATCTACTCTGGCCGGTTCTTCACTGGATTAGGGGTTGGTGGCATCGCTGCCGTCTCTCCCATTTACATTGCCGAGATAGCTCCTCCCTCTATTCGTGGCCGTTTGACCGGATTTTTTGAATCATTTTACCAGACTGGCGCTGTCATTGGTTTCTGGATCAACTATGGTATCGTGCACAACATGGACAGGTCAAAGTCTATCGCATGGCGGATCCCTATGGCTGTGCAGCTCATTCCTGCCGGACTCCTTGCTTTAATGATACCTCTGCTCAAGGAATCACCAACCTGGCTGTTGAAACGCGGACGAGATGCAGAGGCTTTGAAAGTTTACAGTTTCTTTCGAAATCTGCCTGAGGATCATGAATACATCCAACAAGATGTACAGTTTGTCAAGAACGAGATCGCAAAGGAACGTGCAGCCCTCATTGGAAACCAGCAACACGCAAGTTTCCTCGCAATCATCAAGGCAGCTGCCAAAGAAGCGTCTTTACCCGGCATGCGCAATCGATTCTTCCTGGTGTTTCTCATGTTTATGTGGCAAGCGTGGAGTGGTGCAGCAGGTAAAACGACGAACTTGCCCAGAAACATGCAAGTCCATCTATACTAATTCTACGCAGCGATCAACTACTATTCTCCAACTATCTTCACATCCATTGGTCTATCAGACGTCACCCTCTGGACTGGCGTTTACGGAATTATCAAAGCCGGTGCCTCCATCGTCTTCTATACCTGGTTTATCGACATGTTCGGACGAAAATGGCCCTGGATTGTGTCCTGTTGGTCCTGTGCGTTCTGTCAGTATTACCTAGCTGTCTACATCAGCATTGGCAAACCCGCTATCGGCCAACCCATGTCGGACTCGACAGTAGCTGGCGGGAAGGCTGCCACAGCTATGATCATGCTCTTTGCGTTTTTCTGGAGCTTCGGTCCAAATGGCCTTCCATGGATAATCTCTTCAGAAATATTTCCAACCACTCTTCGCTCAGTCTCGGGGCCGTTCGCGGCAGCAAGCGTGTGGATCTGGACTTTGATTGTCACCAAGAGCCTACCCCAGATGTACACCAGTATGGGATACGGCGTTTACATCCTGTTTGCTACTTCTATGGTCTGCGCAAGTATCTACGCTTGGTTCTTTATCCATGATACGAAGGGACTGCGGATGGATGAGATGGATAAGCTGTTCGGATTTAACAGAGCAGAGCAGAACGCTGTGACTTCATCTAGCGGCAAGACTGATGACGATAACGAGCACATCGAGAAGGCTGTATCAGTTCGAGTCAGTAATGCAAGAGCTTGAGCAGTGGTGTGGACATTTCGGGGAAGGAGAAGGGATACGTCACGTGAGGATGGCGTTTCTTCACTTGCTTCCAAGGCTCTCTATATCCACTCAACAACTCGAACGTTCGCTATATCGACAAAGAATCATCTCGCTACAACTCACCATCATCATAACGCGTTCTTTTTGCATGGCCACAATGTCTGCATATCATATTCACGTACACTCATCAGCATTGAAGCTATATTACAATTTGAAACTGGCGCCTACTCCAAAACCTATCAGTACTGTTATATTTCTCTTCGTTGCCTTGGTTCAGCCAATGAACGAGCACAGAATACAAGAGCACCTCAATTTACAGATGAGGACGAGCCGACGGTGTCGTTACTGCCTACTGTGAGCTTGTGAGGTGTAATTTCTGCTTCTACAAGCCACAATTACGTTTTGAGCGGTCGCCGAGACCCAAGCTATGTGAAATAGAAAAGATGAACACTGCGTGTTAATATTCAATTCTCAAGGATGGGAAAGGAACATCTACCACACTAAATTTAAGCTTAATCGCATCCCGGCGCGCTACCCCACCGATACTCCCAAAATTTATCTGCGACATCCCACCCTCAATCGCGCGTCACATCAGAGCTCAATCCTCCCAAACCCACCCACACAACCACCTCAACACCCGGACAAGCCGCCACAATGAAGCTCCTCACGCTCAACTTCCTCACCTGCGCCGTCAAAACCTGCAAAACGCAAGCCTCGTCCTTCCCCCTCCACCCCCGCGACGCCGAACTCGAAATCCAAGAAGCCGACGTCAACCTGCCGTTCCTCAAAAACATCTTGCCGCGGCTGATGTGGGAGGAACTGCGCACAATCTGCAAAGAGGTACGTTTTGCAATTCTACCTGCACACCACACTCCATGCACTCTTCGCAGAGAGTACCGAAGTACGCATACCAAGGCAGCAAACCACTAACACTTCCCCTACAGCTCGGTCTCCCAGATCTTCCCCCCACACCGCCCACACCCGCCGACCTCGTCGAATCGTCGTCCTCCGCACTCGACGCCACGGAGCCTCCCACGGCTGGCGCGCAAGCAGACGAGGAGCCCAGCCAGACAGCCAAGGATCTGCATCGCGTGTTGCTGGAGACGTGTATACAAGAGGGCAAGCTGGTGTGTGGGTGCTGCGGGCATGAGTACAGTGTTAAAGAGGGTGTCGCGAATTTCTTGCTGCCGGGGCATTTGGTTTAAAGGGGTTGTAGACGCGTGTTTGATGGGGAAGTGCTGCGTGTGGATGTTTGTAGGACAAGGGGATGAATCGTCCAGCGAGGGATTGACGGCTTAGCTGAGGTTGCGGCAACTACAGAGTCAATCGTGGAGAATGACTGAGTTGAGCTGGTCGAGGACGCTGCACGGTTGAGATGGCGACAGCGCGGAGACAAGTTGAAGTTGCATGAAGAACGGCGTTGTATAGGGGCAAAAAGTTATGATACCCTTTCATTTGAGCAGAACCAAGACTGCGATTCACGTAGCGAATGGAGAAAAAGCTGCGCAGAGTCAACAGTCCCATCAATCCCAAGACTCAAAAGTGTCGAGAAGACAAGTGCTTTGTCATGAACTACATGGTATCTGTCCCAACATACACCCAAACGCCTAACTTTTCTTTGCATATCTCATCATCCTGTCTACAAATCCAGCGCGCGGTTGATCTGCACCTTCTTGTCCTCACCCGCACTCACAATGCCCACCTCCTTATCCCACCTTACGCTGAAGACCTTGACGCCCTCTCCGTGGCTCTTCGCAGGCCCACTCTGTCCTTGCCTGTTGATCGTGTATACGCTCTCGCCTGTCATGCCCTCGCCAATCTGTCCACCTGTCGTGACGTTCCTGAGATCCCAGATCTGGCATGTGCCATCGTGAGAACCAGAGACGAGGTTGTACTCGGAATTCGGGTCTGTGTCCAGCGACACAATACCGTTCTTGTGCCCGCGTAATGTCATGACGCTAATCTGTGTAGCGGACACACGCGGGTCGACGAGCGTGATGTGGCGCGCGGCGGTACCGGTTGCGAGGAGATTGCGAGTGGGGATTGCACAGAGCGAGAGCAGGGCGTGACCGGTTGTGCGCGTGTCGACGCAGGATTGGGTGGGGAAGTCCCAGGTCTTGAGGGTGTGGTCGTGCGAGGCAGAGTAGGCGACGGTGGCGTCATCGGGCTTGAAGATGACGCTGGAGACGGGAGAGGCGTGGCCAGTGAAGGTTGCCAATGCTCCACGAGCCGGGACGGTGCGGTCGGGTTTTGAGAGCTTTTGGCGCTTGTTTGAGGCGGCTGTCGAGTTGGGGAGTAGGTTGGAGGGCGCAGCCGGGTTCTCCTTGGCGTTGCTGGAGAAAAGCGAGATAGTGGAATCTGACGATGCTGAAAGGATGCGGTTTGAGGGTGCGTGGACAGCAACATCCTCTACAGCCCATCTGTGGTTGAACAGCTCGAGGCTGGTTGTGATTGTGCGCGCATCGTCATCGTATTTGTAGACACGCACAGTGTTGTCCAGACCTGCAGCAACAAACTTCTTGTCGGACAGCCACTTTGCGGTCTTCAAGCTCGTTATCCTGCCACCGTTGTTGGGTGCTTCTGATGTAGCCAAAACATCGCCTGAAGTGTTCCAGACTCGAACTAGGCCGTCGTAACTTGCGCTCAGAATCCTCTCTTGGCCACCTTGCACATTTCCGCCTGACCATGTTCCAGCCAGTGAAGAGCGCGACAGAACGTCCACAGCTGATACCCAATCATCGTGCTCAAAGCTCGTAACGTTCAGTGGAGGGACTAACGCCCGTGTGTATTCTACATCCAATGTCGTTTCCGCGTTGATGCCGTTCTTTGTGAGGAACTCATCGATTGAGGTGCGCAGGAATTGGCCGTTGATGAGGATGTCAAATGGAATGCGGTTTGAGTCGCGGTGCAGCAGGTCGTTCACGAGAGTGGAAAGTTGATGTCGGCTCAAGGCTTCAATATAGTGTTAGCGAATGAAAGGCAATACCATAGCATTTCGAGACTCTTCTGGTCTGTGATTTCTTGTATAATGCGATCGGCGCGTGAGGAAAATCTTACATGTTTGCACCAGCAACACGGTCGGCTCCTCGGCGATCTGAAGACCAGGATCGCGAGTACTGAGGCGGATCTGCACCTTGATCTCTGCTGCGTTGGACTCCATGGCGTACGTTATTGTGACTTTTGATGTTGCGGTCGCCTTGAAGCTCTGGAAATTTCGGCCGGCAACTTTTCGAGGCGCTAGTGAACTACTAGCGCGGGGAACACTGTCCAGTCGGCGTCGAGAACGCCTCCGCTCCAGCCTTGCAAAGACGACGTTCACAGTTCATAGTAGGATAGAAATGTGAAAGTCGTAGATATCGTGTCTAATGCGGCCGAAACCTCAACTAATGCATACCAGTCCTCCTAATCTCTGCAATAGCCCGCCGACGAAGGTCGCTTGGTGCAAACAAAGCCTCAATCAAACCTACAACCTCTTCCGCCGTCATCTCCAGCTTCAGTTCGCTTTCCGTCCACAGATACTTGATGTCAGCCAAACTGCCAGCCAAGATTTCACCCAGAAACTGTAGTCTGAACCAGTTCTGAACATACAAGCTCGCGGTATCTCTCATCTCTCCATTCTCGTCTTGTGTCTGGAAGTGCTGGCTGAGAGTTGCAAGCGAAACGCAGTAGCTGTGCAGCTTCCTGGATTCGTCCTCTGCGATATCTGACATATCCATCACATCGTTGATGAACTTTGTGAACGCCGTACTAATGAGAGATCCGAGTGACTGAACAAGGACTCTTTGAGATACAATGTTCTGCCATTGTCGTTTTACGTCGCCAACACGGTCAATGGTCGTCGCAATAGCATCATCGCATACAGTTGCAAACGGGACATTGGTGCAGCCTTGGAAACCTTGGGCATCTTCGAGGTGATCTTTGATGATTTGCCTCTGCGACTCCATCTCTCGCCCGTATGCTCTTCGGCTAAAGCCGTCGATTGTCTTGATGTCGGCCTCAAGTTTTGGCGACAAACGAGTCGACGGTCGCAGCAGCTGCGGTAGACGTGAGGCTCGATCCTTCTCTGTTTGTTCTTGAATGAATTCTCGTAAGCGATCCGACAGGCGTTCACAGTCATTGTAAACAAGCATATTGCCGGCAACGTCTCGCGAGTAATGGACAGAAGCAGTAGCTCGGTACATCGCAAGTAGTAGACTAGGTATCGCGAACATGCCTCCACTAGCAGGCGAGATTGCGGATTTGACCAACTCAGGAGAGTTGAGGGTTTCGACGTCTGTGACAACTTGTAAAATAATTTCGATTATCGAGTCGGGGATTGCTGTGACGGTATAGGTCTCTTTTAGGGTGACGTGTTGCTCTGTAGGTGGCTTCTGTGTTGCTGGCTGCCCGTTTGTGCTGCGTTGAGGTGTCTTCATGTGAGCTCGTGGTGAGGATGCTGACTTGTTATCGTCGTCTTCACCCCATTCATCACCCCAGTCTTCTGCATCCTCCTCTGCTGGTCTTTTCTCTTCTATCTTGCTCGCGGGTTTCGGTTCATCGGTAGGCTCTTCCTCATCGATTCCCCATGCACTCATGTCCTCCTCATCCACGTCTTGCTGCGCAAAGCTCTCCTCTGCTTTCACCGACCCGTCTTCGTCTCCCCAATCAGCGCCCCAGTCATTATCCTGGTCGTCTTGAGCAGTGTGTAGTGCATCGCCTTTAGATATGAGTTGCGTTTCCACCTTCTCCACAGTTTTCTTGATCTTGACTTGTTTGGGGAACAACTTCTGCACCTTCGCGATCGCGTTCTCTTTTTGCTTCGCCAACCAAATCTCGGCTGACTTGTCCACCCACTCTGTCAAGCGATTCTGACCGGTCCAACCCAGCTCGTCGAGATACTCGACAAGACCTAAAACATACGACAGATTTTCCTGGAACTCCGGCACCCCATCTGTCGATACTGGAACACCAGGCAGAAGATAGTGGGTGATCAAGCGCGAGGTAATCATAGGAACCAGTTTTGATGAGAGCGGGATTGCGACAGATGGCGGCAAGCGCGTGCTCACATACTCAGCAATCGAGTGGATATCTCCCAAGGTGGCCTTGACACTTCCATTGTTGACGCGACCGGTCAGTCGTATATCGTCACCATTGACCTCAAAAGAGGTAACGACTTGATCTCGGCCAATGGCAAGGCGACGCGAGAGGATAGTTTTGTCGAAGTCGCGGCTAAAGCGTGTAACAAATTCGTCTAACAGACCCAGCTTCGTAAGCTGCTCGACAACCGTCTTGATATCGATTGTAGTCTGTTGTTCGATCGTGTCTCTCAAAGAGACTTTGCCGTTGGTCACATCGACTTCGAGGAGCTTGTTCCACGACTCCGTGACTGTCTCAACTATCGCTTTTCTCATTTGCGATTCCTTGCTCTTCAAAACTGCCACCACTCTTGTAGCCCCAAATTGTCCCAAGCTCTTGAATGCGCCATCTACGTCTTCCAGTCTTTCGATAGCATACATGACATGCCCCCGCACAGCAGCGTCCTGCGCCGAGTCCAGCAGAGTTGAGATATCTCTCAGTTGTTCAATGACCCGCGCCAGGCTCTCATTGTACGCAATTTCTGTATGCAATAGGCTGGCCTTGCTCGCTGCATCTTGGATTTGAGCTGTCTTGGCCTTGCCTTCTTCTGAAAGTTGTACAATCTCCTTGGCAGTGTCCTGAGAGCGTTTGATGTCGTCTTGTAGCTTTCGTGCTTGCGAGATCCACCCATCGACGTCAGAGGCAGCTTCGCGTGAAACTCTGCGTACTTCGTTCTGAACAGTCAGTTAGCTGGCGCTTTATGCGGTGGCTTTAGCGCATACTTTGGTGTCTTCTCTCGCCTTCTCAACTACCTTCAACAACTTGGGCAACGCGCTGGACGGTACTGTCGCAGATGCCACATCTCCATCTTGAGGGAATGATCCGTGTTGGGCAGATTGGAGAATCGCGTCGCCGAGTTGCTCGTCCGATACTTGCGAAGGCATTTCGTTTCTTCAGACCAAGATCATGTCGGAGACAGAATGAGTGTGGCGTGCGCTGTTCCTCCTTCCACAACACTCGGTGAACCACTCATTGCTGGTAACGATGACGTCCGTGCGTACCTTGGAGCTTCAATTCGAGTGGAGGGGCAAAGAAACAAGTACCCCGCCAATACACGGAACCTCGCATAAAGCCCATCTCTTAGTAGAATAGAGGCTTTTTGCTCGGCGCATACAGAAACATTTGTTGAAAGTCAGAGAGCACCATCTTGTAAATAGGCCACAACTTCACTTCTTTCCCTCAACGCAGCGAGGCTGACCGGACAGGCGCGCTCTTCACTAGCGAAACAATATTCTGCATCTCAACTTTCAGAAGGTGTTCATTTCACTTACGCTTTTTGCCCCAATGTAAGTTCTCTTCAACCATATGATTAGCATCAGTTGTTCTGCTTGACGGTGACTCGTGGTGTCATGCGCTTTGAGTCTCTGTTGCCACCAACATACTGCTTGTCACAATCCGTATCAACGTTTACCAACGTACATTTATGTCGATGTTCGGAGACGCTCATTGCTTGAATTTTGGCGTTTGTCACAAACTTTGGCTAATATAACAATATCAGCACCAATCCGGAATTACACAAAGGGCGGCCCATTTACAATCAACAGCAATTCTGCATCTCGAAGAAACTTCTACCGAACAATTCATCTTTTAGTCCCCTGGAGTCCTTAGAGAACACACACAACCTGTTCTACGGCAAAATGGGGTCAATGTCGCAAGAGTCGCACTTCAAGCAGATCCAAAACTTCAAGGCTGACTATGCGGATGCCGAGTTTACACAGTATGAATCGCAGCGTACAGGTCTGCGTGTAACAGTGGTAGACCGAAAGGGCCCCAAAGTGTACGGCTACTTCGCTGTAGCCACAGAGATACACGATGACTCAGGGTCTCGTAAGTGTACTCGTCTGATCAGTCAAACACTACTGATGACACTCAGCGCATACTCTGGAACATCTAATCTTCATGGGAGGGCGCAAATACCCCTACAAGGGCTTACTGGACAAACTATCTACTCGCTCCTATTCAGACACCAATGCCTGGACTGATGTGTCCGAGACGGTATATACACTCTCCTCGGCCGGCTGGGAAAGTTTCGCACAGATCCTTCCGGTCTACCTGGATCATCTGATTCTGCCCACCAACACTGATGCTGGGTGCTACACTGAAGTACACCATGTCGACGGTAAAGGCGAAGATGCAGGGTATGTTCTCGTTACGCTCTTCATAAGCTGTGGACTGACTGAATAAGTGTCGTGTACGCTGAGATGCAAGCACGACAAAACCTACAAGGCGACATGATGGATCTCCGGATGCGCCGTTTGTTGTATCCAGAAGATGACGGTTTTCGTTCTGAGACTGGTGGTTTGATGGAGAATCTGCGGGTGCTGACAGCTGAACGGATCCGCGAGTTCCATCGCGAGATGTACCAGCCAAAGAATATGCGTCTGATTCTCATCGGAGAGGTTGATCATTCCAATCTTCTCGAAGTGCTGGACAAGTTCGAGGATGATATCATTGATTCTGTTCCGTCGTACGATGCACCTTTCAAGCGCCCTTGGGTAGAGTCCAAGCGGACCCCGCCGCTCAGTAAGACGATCGTGGATACCCTTGAATTCCCTGAAGAGGATGAATCCACTGGAGAGGTTCAGATTGCTTTCATTGGCCCCCCTTCAACTGACGACCTGGCCGAGACAGCTGTCAACACATTGCTCACCTACCTTGCTGGATCGTCCGTGTCTGTCCTGGTCAACACCCTAGTCGAGAAGGAACATCTAGCCAGCGAGGTGTACTACTTCATGAAGGACCATTACGATTCCATCATTTGGTTCACACTGAGTGCTGTAGAAACGGACAAGCTTGTGATTGCAGAGAAGCGCTTCTTCGAAGTTCTCAAAGAACACGTAAACGGCCCTCTCGATATGAGTTACCTCAGGGACTGCCTCCACCGTTTCAAACGTCAGGCTCAGTTTACATCTGAGGTCAGCAATGAGGACTGGAATACACCCATCGTCAAAGATCACATTTTCGGCAACCGTGACGGATCTGATCTGAAGATAACTATGGGCGATCTCAAGGTTTTCGATGATCTCGATCACTGGACAGAAGACCAGTGGCGATCTTTCATCAAGAAGTGGATTTCGGATGCTCATCACGTATCTCTGTTTGGCAAACCTTCGGCTGCCCTGAACGAGAAGATGAAGGCCGAGGAAGTTGCACGAGTAAAAGCACAGCAGGAGAAGCTTGGCGAAGAAGGCCTCAGAAAGTTGGCAGAGAAACTCAAGGATGCTCAAGACCAGAACAACAAGCCCATTCCAGAGGAGCTGATCGCAAGCTTCAAGGTACCTAGTACCGATTCGATTCACTTCTTCGAAACGGTCCCAGCACGTTCGGGACTTGCTAAGAAGCTTGGTACGGCAAACACCAAGATCCAGCAAATTATCAACAGCGACGAGAACGGGCTACCCCTCTTTGTTCACTTTGAGCATATCCCAACTTCGTTCGTACATTTCGGTCTCGCTCTCGGAACTGCGGGTCTGCCTACCGAGTTAAAGCCTTTGATCGGTATCTATCTCACCAACTTCTTCGCTACCCCAGTTGTAATTGATGGCAAACGCATCGAGTTTGAGGAGGTAATCACCAAACTCGAGCAGGATACTATTGAGTACACCTTGGGCAGAGCCACTGACATTGGCAACTCCGAGATGCTTCACATACATTTCGTTGCCGAAGCGGACAAATTCGAGACCGTGGTCAAGTGGCTCAAAACACTTCTTGTAGATTCGGTGTTTGATGCCGAAAGGATCAAGGCCAGTGTCATCAGAATGCTGGCAAACGTGCCAGACGAGAAACGTGACGGAAACGGCATGGCACTGGCCATCGATAAGATGATACATTACGACACTGCATCCTCGGTACGCGCTACGACCACACTCGTCAAGGCTCTCTATCTTAAGAGGACTTTGAAGCTGCTCAAGACCGATCCTCAGCAGGTCATTGACAAACTTGAAGCCTTGAGAAAGCACCTCCTAACGTTCTCGAACATGCGTGTGCTATGCACGGCGAACCTCGAGACGCTCCGTAATCCAGTCTCGACTTTCAGGCACCTCACAGACGCGATCAAGCCTGACTCAAACCTCACCATTAATCCTATCGATGACCGCAACGAGCTGCTCTCAGACATTGGCCGCAACCCAGGTGGTGCGCACTACATTGTGACCATGCCGATCGATACATCTTATGGTATTTTCACATCCAAGGGACCCAAGGGATACAACGCTCCGCAACTGCCACCGCTTCTGGTAACCTTGGCCATCTTAGAAGCTGTCGAGGGGCCTATGTGGGTTGCTATCCGTGGTACAGGTCTTGCCTACGGCACATCGTTCTACCGGGATGTAGAGACTGGAAAGCTGAAATTTGTGGTCTACAACAGCCCGAACGTGTTCAAGGCGTTCGATGCAGCAAAGACACTGATCCGGGAGCTTGCGGATGGCACCAAGTCATTCGACAAGATGGCTCTCGAAGGCGCTATCTCTACTATCGTCAGGGGATTTGTGGACGAGCGAGACACTATGGTCGACGCAGCGAAGAGTTCGTTCATTGATCTTGTCGTACGCGGAGTCGATAAGGAGTGGCAGGACTGGGTTCTTCGTGAGGTGCGCAAGATCACCGAGGAGGACGTCAAGCGCACTCTGAAGGATGTTGTCGCTGCTATCTTTGAGCCCGAGAAGGTCGATGTTGTTGTCACATGCGGTGGCATTCTGACCGAAGTATGTGAACCATGTACATTTGCTCTACTGAGTGTGCAATCGCTAACGATTTATAGAATCTGCAAACGGAGTTTGAAAAGGCAGGCTTCAAGCCCCAGACAAAGACGCTCGCAGACTTCCAGGAAGCATATGGGCTCGAGGGTGACGCTGATGAAGTTGACGACGATGACGACGATGAAGAAGACAGTGACGAAGACGGAGACAGCGATGAGAGTGGGGATGAGATGGAAGAGTAGCATTTGTCCTGTCCAGCGTACCACAGATCACAATATGATACAAACCAACCGCATAGTAACTGCATCTGCATGTATGGAATCACTATCAATACACTAGAAACCAACGCTCACACGCAGCCACGCAAAGACTGGAAGCGCGGACTAGGTGTCTCGAAAAGCGGTGTCGACAGAACAAAGCTCTGACCTGAATCCGCATTGAACAACTTCCCAACACCCATCACCCAAGAGATTGCCATTCTTCGTCGCAAATTTGTCCTTCGTGTCCCTACTCCACAATCCCACGCCCCTCAAACACATCCAATCTTCCCCCCTTCCTCACCCGACCATCGCAATCACCAACCATCCCCCCCAGCCACCACAAATAGCAACAAAACAAACAACAACACATCACTCAGTAGATCGTGTTCGACACGCGTCCCCTTACGCCTCACGTGCGCATCGTCACTTACAGCCTTGCAGTCGGGTGGAGCAGACAATGCCAAGCACCCAGCGTTGCGCAATCACTAATAACCGAATCGGGCACACAATTCTACATGGTGAAACAGAGGTGCCTGGCGATCTGCATCGTCATGGCTAGGTAGGTAGGGACGAGGGCCTCGGTTCTCGCCGGGACCGTTGGGGACCACGGACACAGACACACGGACACAGACACAGACACGGAGAGAGCAGAATCGCCAGGGTACATCCAGACAGACAGCGCAACGACGTCAGTGCTCGAGATACGCCGGCTCAGCGAGCATGTGATGACGCCGCTGCCTTGCTCACTCACTCACTTGTCCCGATTCCCAGAAATCTTGGTAAGAAAAACAGCGTAGCGTAAGCGCAAAAGCAGGAAATGGGAAGAGAAAAAAATTGTTTCTTACCAAGCAAAACCTCATTTCCTTGGAACAGAACGTTTAAACTGCGGGATTTCCGCCGCGCAATTGCGTAGCCACCCACTGACCATCCGAAGGCGAAAAAGCGGTGCCAGCAACCCAGCCCGCAGCACGCGAGCGAGACAAGAGCCGCAAGCGCACCGGTTTGTGGCTGGGCGCCGGCCAAAAATAAACTCGGAGGGCTGGGATGACCCAAACCGGGATTTCAACCAATCACAGCATCAGCCTTACAGGCTTGACAGCTCAAAGGGGCTGGGTAATCCCTGCGCGGGTGTGGTGCCCTTGCAGAGGAGGTCTGGACTGCGTGAGCTGCGTGAGCTGCGTGAGTGGATGGGGTGATGGGGGGCGGAGGTTGGCTTGGGCTGAGCTGTGCTGGGCTGGGCTGGGG
>JAPEUT010000432.1:0-16127 GCA_027946375.1 Neodidymelliopsis sp. IMI 364377 | reverse complement strand
GGTGGAGAGGTTGGGCGGTGTGGTGGGGGTAGATGGATAGGGTCGAGTGAGTGATGTGGTGAGTGATTTGATGGGTATCTTTCATCTATTGCTATTCTTGTTGATGTCAGTCACTCAGCCGTCACTGTGTCGACGTCCAACTTCCTTTGCCTGACATGGTCTGCGTGACTTGATGCCGGATGGCTGCGAGTCGAGTAGTGAGATGTGGTGTCGAGCTCTTCGAGACCATACTATTGATACACTGAAACAGCTAAAGAACTAGATATCAAGACACGTCCAACGTCTACAACATAAATCTATCCGTCCACCTCCCCTTGCCCTTGCCAGCGGCGTTCTTCTCACTGCCCACATACTTTTTTTCTTCTTCCTCCCACTTCTTCCTCTCCACGCGCCGGCGGGCCGAGTAGGCCCTTGCGAACTTCCAGGCCTCGGTGTCGGCGAGGTTCCAGCGCTCGACTGCGTCGACGATGCCGCGCATGAAGCGGTCTTTTGATTGGATGGCTTCTCGCGCTTTGTCGAGGCGGGACTTTTCCTTTTCGGTCCAGATGGAGTCTGGGACCTCAATACCTTTGACGGGTTCTGGGAAGGGAGGGCGCGGGAAGATGATGAGTTCGGACTTGTCGGTGGGAGAGGTGGGTTCTTTGGTTGCACTGGCGGTCTGGGGAATCTCAAAGCCAAAGATCCAGTCTAGGTCGGCCTGGGTGACGCGCTCGGCCGTCAGCCACAGGGTGTGGGCCGGGTTAGCGGCGACGAGCTCCTTGAATTGTAAGAGTCGGTAGGACTCGGAGTGCTCTGCACCTATCGACTTGCGCGTCAGGGTGGAGATCCAGAGGTCCCGCTTGGCGTTGTTGCGGAGAAAGTTGACGTCGAGATTGTCGCGTGTGTAGTGCAGAGAGTTGATGGTGTAGGGGTGGGGGACTGTGCCGATGGTGAAGAGTTTGGTGGTGTTGACGAGCTCAGGGGTCAGCTGCAGTTTGACTGGGTTCTTGGTGCTGCAGGGCACGCATTTGGGACGATTGGGCGGGCAGGACTTGGGCATTGGCGAGGCGGGACATTGGGTCAGGTTACGGGCAATGTCTGTGGCTTCGGTCATGAGGGCGGTGGTGTGCTCGGGGAGGGGCTGTGCAATGGCGAGGCCTTCAGGGTGGTGTTCGAGAAAGGTGAGGTGCAGGTGGGCGTTGATGAGGCTACCGAGCAAGGAGAGGCCTTCGACTTGGGTGGTGTTTGTGAGTTTGTCGGCGACTGTTTTGTAGTGTTTTGTGATTACGTCGGTGCTGTAGTAGGCGATGCCGTTCGCCTTTGTGTCTTTGGCCACGTCGGCTGGGGCGAGGAGGTTGACTACTGCACCGCCGTCTTTTGTTGCCGTGGCGGTGATCTTGGCCTCGTCGGCGGTTGCGTTCTTCAGCAGCTGGCTGTTGACGAGCTTCTTGATGGCACCGTCGACGGCGGCCTGGGCGCCATAGAAGAGGCCGCTGTTCAGGGACTCGACGCGGGACAGCTTAGGGTAGTCCTGTCGGCGCAAGAAGGCCAGCATGGGATTGTCGTAGTCTGCCATTGGCAAGGCCAGCGAGTTGGCCAGGACGCCTCCACCCATGTTGGCCCAGGCCAGCCAGCGCATAATGTCGACTTCGACCCTGGCATCGAGCTTCAGGCGCTGGAAGAGCTGGTACTGGGGGTGCTGCAGGGCCTCGGCACGTGACAGCACGACAGGTCTGAAGCCCTGAGCCCACCAGGCTCTGCGCCATGCCAGGACCAGCCTATTCTCGGCCTCGGCGACGGCGGGGTCCTGCTTCTTCCGGGCGTTGTAGTAGGTGTAGATGGGCGGGCGCTCTCGCAGCGGGGGCAGGAGGGCCGTGTTCTCGTCGAGGGTGATGGTGGAGGAGAAGGGGTTGCGCCATTTGAAGTCGGTGAGCCACTCGAGCTTGCCGTAGGCGCTGGCGACGGTGCTGTTGGGCTGCACGACGGGCTTGGGGGGTTTGTGCGCGGCGGGACCGAAGGGATTGGGGACAGCAGGGAGGCTGCCTACGTCTGGGAGGTGTGGGTTCTTGACGGCTTCTGCGACCTCCTCGTAGGTGGGCAGGTCGGGCGTCGAGGGGGGTCCGTAGAAGAGGACGTTGAGCACAACGATGAGGACGACGACGAAGAGGGCCTGGAACCGTCGAGGCGGCATCTGCAGGGCGACAGGCCGCCCGAAGATGGTGTGCTGCACAGGCATGGTGAGGTCTACTGCGACATGGATGGGCGTGAAGAGGCGTGGACAAGGTGGCACGTAAAGCGATCAAGAGGACACAAGCAAGACCAATTGACAAGACACAACGCGGCAAAGGAGTGACGGGACGCTATGAAATATCCGCCGCAGTCTCGCAGGACGGCGTAGAGACGTTTCTCAAGGTTTCTCCAATCGAGTGACGCGTCGCACACGGTCGCTAAGTGTCCGACGTGCAACGGCCGAGGGTCGTAGGGCTGACGAGGTACCGAAACGCCCCACACGGCTAGTCTGCTCTTGTGTTAGTGCGGGCGCGACCAATCCGAGGCCGATACCGCATCGAACAGTCAAACCGTCGAACAGCTCCCTCTGCGTCATTCCTGGACTTTTCTTTGCACCCACAGTCACAGTCAGCCACAGTCAGTCACACGAGGGAGTGCTCCGTGGCTTGTCATAAAACACCCAATCTCTCCTTTGTAGACTCACAGCCAGGTCGGATTGATTCCACAGGCGCGTCCACGACCCCGCCGAATATTTGTTCCATAGCGCTTCACACGGCCATTGGGCGCGACAATGGCCTCACCAGCCCAGCCAACCATCCCAGACCCTACCGCAGACCTTCACTGGTCTGACTTCAAGGGTCCAATCCACCAAATCTTCGCTGCCAACGCGCGCAAGCACCCAGACCGGCCATGCGTCACCGAGACAGCAACCAGCACCACGCCGGAGCGCGCATTCACATACAAGCACATCTTCGAGGCAGTGGCAGTCCTCTCGCACCACTTTGTGCAGAGCGGCATCCAGCGCGGACATGTCGTCATGATCTTTGCCCACCGCGGCGTTGATCTCGTCGTCGCCATCATGGCCGTCCTGGCAGCAGGCGCAACCTTTTCAGTCCTCGACCCTCTGTACGCACCACTCCATGACATGCCACCACCCAACCCCAACTATTACTAATCACCCCCCAGATACCCCCCAGACCGCCAGTGCATCTACCTCGAAGTCTCCCAGCCGCGCGCCCTCGTAGTCATCAACAAGGCCACACAAGAGGCCGGGCCCATCTCCGACCAGGTGCGCCAGTACATCGCAGACAACTTGCAACTCAAGACAGAAGTCCCAGCTCTCGAGCTCAAGGACGACGGCGCCCTGGTTGGAGGCGCCAAGCATGGCCGCGACGTGCTCGACGAGCAGCAGAAGAACAAGGCAGAGTTGCCAGGCGTCCTGGTCGGCCCAGACTCGACACCCACACTCTCCTTCACCTCTGGATCCGAGGGCAAGCCCAAGGGCGTCAAGGGCCGACACTTCTCTCTGACCCACTACTTCCCCTGGATGGCAGAGACGTTCGGTCTGTCGGAAAAGGACAAGTTCACCATGCTGTCTGGCATCGCCCACGACCCCATCCAGCGAGACATCTTCACACCCCTCTTCGTCGGCGCCCAGCTGCTGGTCCCGAGCAAGGAGGACATCCAACACGAGAAGCTGGCCGAGTGGATGCGCAAGTACGGCGCCACAGTCACCCATTTGACCCCTGCCATGGGCCAGATTCTGGTGGGAGGCGCTTCGGCAGTCTTCCCCACCCTGCACCACTCCTTCTTCGTCGGTGATCTGTTGATCAAGCGCGATGTCAGGAGGCTGCAGGCCCTCGCACCCAACGTCCGTGTCGTCAACATGTACGGCACCACCGAGACACAGCGCGCTGTCAGCTACTACCAAGTACCCAGCGCCACCGAGGCCCCCGAATTCCTCGACAGCATCGGCGAAGTCGTCCCCGCAGGCCGAGGTATGAACAACGTGCAGCTGCTGGTTGTGAACCGCGACGACCGCAACAAAATGTGCGCCGTTGGCGAGAGTGGAGAAATCTACGTGCGCGCCGGTGGTCTGGCCGAGGAGTACCTGGGTCTGCCAGACATGACATCCGCCAAATTTGTCGACAACTGGTTCATCGACCCTGCAAAATGGGCACACGAGGACAAGCAGCGCGTCGAGGCCAACAGCGCGCCCGAGCCATGGCGAGAATTCTACAAGGGCCCCCGTGACAGGCTCTACCGCTCGGGAGATCTCGGTCACTACGGCCCAGACGGCAATGTGCACTGCACTGGACGTGTCGACTCCCAGGTCAAGATTCGTGGCTTCCGAATCGAGTTGGGTGAAATCGACTCTCACCTGTCAGCCCACCCACTTGTCCGTGAGAATGTCACCCTTCTCAAGCGCGATGCCTACGAAGACCAGACCCTCGTCAGCTACATTGTGCCCGAGATGAAGCGATGGCACGACTGGCTTCAGGAGCGCGGTGCCAACGAGACCAGCACAGACGAGACAGACATGGTTGCCATGCTCAAGCGCTTCAAGTACCTGCGGGACGACGTACGCGAGCACCTGAAGAAGAAGCTGCCATCGTATGCTGTACCTTCGGTCATCGTTCCTATGCTGCGATTTCCTCTCAACCCCAACGGCAAAATCGACCGTCCAGCGCTACCATTCCCAGAACCCGCACAGATTGCCGCAGCCGGCGCTCGACGCCCCTCTCAGCTTGGCCAAGCTTTGACGCCCACCGAGCAGAAGATGGCTGACATCTGGGCTGATCTCCTCAGTGATCGCGGTGTGACTGCCGACAGCATCAACGGAACCGACTCCTTCTTCGATCTTGGCGGACACAGCATCATTGCGCAGCAGCTGTTGTTCAAGATCCGCCAGGAGTGGAAGGACATTGATGTGCCCATGACCACCATCTTCCAGTACCCCACACTACGAGCATTCTCTGCCAACATCGACCAGGCGGTTGACCCCATTGGTCTTCGTCTGGACACTGCCGAAGCCATCGAGGATGACCCAGAGGACGAGGCGTACTCTGCCGATGCCAGGGATTTGGCTGCGCAGTTGAGCGACTTCAAGACCCGAGAGCCTCTCAACCCCGGCGAGGATGTACACACTTTCCTCACCGGTGCGACAGGATTCTTGGGCGCATACATCCTGCGTGATCTTCTATCCAGACCCGGCAAGGTCACTGTTTTGGTCCGCGCCAACGACATGGACGGAGCGCTTGACCGCGTGCGCAAGACATGCGAAGCCTATGGCATTTGGAACGATAGCTGGGAGAGTCGTCTCGAGCCGCTGGTCGGTGACCTTACGAAACCAAACTTTGGCCTTGCCGTCAACACGTGGAACCTCCTCTGCGACTCGGTTGACGTTGTCATCCACAACGGCGCTCTTGTGCACTGGGTCCTTCCCTACTCGCGCCTGCGAGGCCCCAGTGTCTTGTCCACCATGACCGCGCTCTCGCTCTGTTCCACTGGCAAGGCCAAGAACTTTGGTCTTGTTTCTTCCACTTCAGTTCTTGACACCGACTACTTTGTCAAGCTCTCCGAAAAGTCGCTCGCCGAAGGTGGTACGGGTATTCTCGAGGAGGATGACCTGGAAGGCGCACGCAAGGGTCTGGGAACTGGCTACGGTCAGTCGAAATGGGCTGCTGAATACATCACACGTGCAGCGGGCAAGCGCGGTCTCAACGGCTGCGTTATTCGCCCTGGTTACGTTCTGGGCGACCCTGAGAACGGCACAACCAACACCGATGACTTCCTCATTCGCATCCTCAAGAGCTGTATCCAGCTCAAGTCACGTCCTGACATCAAGAACACAATCAACATGGTTCCCGTCACCCATGTAGCCCGCGTTGTCGTCGCCTCCACATTCAACCCACCGATTGCACCACTTGGCGTCGCGCAGATTACAAGTCATCCCAGGATCACGTTCCAGCAGTTCCTCGGTAGTCTCGAGTCGTTCGGCTACAACGTCCCCGAAGTACCCTACTCCCAGTGGAAAGCAAACATGGAAGCCTACGTCGCCGATCGCTCAGGCACGAAAGAAGAAAACGCCCTCCTCCCCTTGTACCACTTTGTCACTGGCGACCTACCAGCCGACACCAAGGCCCCAGAGATGGACGACAGGAACGCAGCCAAGGCGCTCAAGGAAGACGAGAAGTGGACCGGGCAAGACTGGAGCGCAGGCGGCGCCGTAACCGAAGACACAGTCGGAGTCTACATCAGCTACCTCATCGAGCTCGGCTTCATGCCCAAGCCCGAAAAGAAGGGCCTCAAAGACCTGCTGGCGAGCAAACTGACAGAAGCCATGAAGGAAACCCTCAAGACGGTTGGTGGCAGAAGAGGCGCGTAGACTTTCAATATAGACGGACGGACAGACAGACAGAAATAGATCAATGCATGCATATACGTCAAATCACCGCTCGGTCCCCTAGTTACTGTAAATACATACATACTTATCTCGGACCTACCCGTTCTTTGGACACCACTAGCCAAGCCCGCACCTAGAGATCAATATCGACCCACAAACCATTGCTTTGGACCGTGACTGACTCGTGGCCGACTATGTTGGATTGGGTTGGGTTGGGTTGGGTCGGGTTGGGTGGTATCATATGCAAGGGCGTTTTCTTACCAGAGTCGTGGGTTGGGTACATGATGATGCAGATGCAGATGCAGTTGCAGTTGCAGTTGCAGTTGCAGATGGCGTTTCGGGGCGTTGACATTAAGTCGCCTCTTTTACTGAATGAGTGAGTGAATGAGTCGGTGAGCGAATGAGTGAGTGAATGCATGAGTGAATGAGTAAGTGCGGATTGTGGTTGTGGCGTATGCCTTGGCAAATACAGCTAGGTAATCGCACACAATTGAAGATATACATGTATACGAGAAGGGACTAGGGCTGTTTTATTCTATTGGTAAGGTTGTGTAAGTGTTGGGTACTAGGCGTTTGTTTGTTAGATGGGGATAAGGATGGGAATGGGATGGGACGAGATGGGACGAGATGGGATGGGATGGGATGGCGTTATGCGGCTGTTTGTACGTATGAACGGTGATGGCGCGGTTTTACTTCGCTTAGGGAGTCTAGTTCTAGTTTGTCCACGACAATGGCATTGTGATGTGCTGGATTGGGTGGTTCGGTTGGGTTGGGTTGGGTAATCACGAAAGACAGGCATGTCAGGGACGAATGACAGCGGATGACATGGACGAGTGACAGCGGATGACATGACACAACACGACACAAGACAACGCGTACCGAACGGGATCAGGAGCGCCACGGGCCGAATGCGGGGATGCTGACACGCAAAAAGTGTGGAGAAGGCGTTCTCGATAGATTGCAAGGGGCGCATGGACATTTAATTCGAGCGGGTGCATGTTGCCTCTTTCGTCGTAACCGAAGTCTAGTTCAGCGGGTTCTTCTCCGCTAAATATCATGATCCCTGCGTGGTGACAGCCCAGGTGTACAGTGCCGGTACAGTACAGTGCCGTACCATGTACCATACCATGGACCAGCATTCATTTCTCCTTGCAGCCGATCCAAAGACAGAAAGGGTCCCCCTCCCTCCCCCACCGGACACGCCGTCCGTTCAAATACAATTTCCCAGCCGGCAACTTCACTTGCCCCTGCCATCTACCATACCATGCCTTCTGATCACTACTCCACCATTGCTTTTTTAATCCCAAAATGACTACGCCCCCATGGTCCCGCTCCCTACTACTCCTCACCCTCACCCTCTTCCCCCTCGTAGCCCACAGCGCAGACCTAAACTACACGGGCGAAGCCCTCACCACGCGCTTCTGGGACTGCTGCAAGCCGTCGTGCGGCTGGAATGGCAAAGCGTCCGTCTCCAGCCCCGTCGGCTCCTGCGCTGCAGACAACACGCCCATTGACCTCAACGCCGGCACCGGCTGCAAAGGCGGAACGGCATTCCAGTGCGCAGAGCAGCAGCCGTGGGCCGTGAACGAGACGCTGGCGTATGGATTCGCCGGCGTTTTTCTGACCAAAGAACTCACGCGCGGAGGCACAGAGGATGCGTGGTGTTGTGCGTGTTATAGGCTTGATTTCACCAGTGAGCCGCTGAGGGGGAAGAGTATGGTGGTGCAGGCTTCCAATACCGCGTATGATGTTAATACCGCGAACCGGTTTACAATAGCTGTACGGTCACCCTTTAACTACTATTACTACTACATAAGAAAATACTAATGCCCAAATAGATCCCAGGCGGAAACACCACCTCGGCAGACGGCTGCGCACAGCAATACGACGTCTCGCCCTCCGTCTTCGGCCAAGACCACACGGGCGTGGCTTCGAAATCTGATTGTCAGAATCTCCCGGAGCCGTTGCGACCAGGTTGTGAATGGCGCTTTGATTGGTTGCAAGATGCTTCGTTTCCTAGGTACGTTGCCTTACTCATTACTTCATCTTTGATTCTCTACCATGCAGCACCCGTCCCACTATACTAACATCCACACCACAACAGTGCAACCTTCACCCGCGTCCTCTGCCCTACTGAAATCACTTCAAAAACAGGCTGTGTGCGCACCGACGACGCAACATTAGCAGAGCAACTTTCCGGCACCTCTTCTTCTTCTTCTTCGGAGACCACCGGGGCCAAAACGTCAAATGCCCATGTGGCGATGAGGAGAAAGAGCCTGGGCTCTGTGGGGTCTGCTGCTGGGCTTGTTTTGTCGCATCTTCTTTTGTTTTGTTACTGGTGATGAACATGATAATAACGATGGTGATGGGCTGAATGGGGTTTCAGTACGCAATGCAATCTACGATATTACCCGTCTTTTCTTTTCTTTTTTTTTATGACGAATGCAAGCACTCTCGTGCATGTATCCTTACCCTCCACTCCCTACTCCTTATTTTCAATTGACCACGTTTTTCCTGTGTCGACGTCATCCCTGGGTGTTTTAGATTGGGGGTTTAGATTGCATGGGGACTAGGATGGACCTAGGGCTAGTCAGGTGAACGCTGGGAACCCTTTGTCCGGGGTTAAACAACTAGATGGATTAACGGATTGACGGATTGAGAGAGGGGTTGGGTGGGGTTTAGTGAGGTTGATTGAAATGGGTGGTATTTTTAAGGGAAAATTGAGAGTGTAGTGAGCTGTTATATTCGCTATTGTCTACAATAGTTTTCCTTTCTTTATGAATGCGTACGCGGTATAATAGGTGTCTGATAAGTTTGGTCTTGTGAATAGAGATAGTTGATCGGATTTGATGGCTAGTTAGCTAGCTAGTTGAATATAACACCTCTTCTCGTGGCATTGCATTGCATGGTTTCTCGTCACTTTACTTTTCGTCTAGGCTACTGTGATCTGCGCTGCTCTAATATGTGAAGCTAGGATAGAGGAGTCGGCTGTACTCAAGCCAGTTATCGAGTATCCCCACGTCAACTTTCCGTTTGAGGTGGAGTGCGTATCGCGTAGTGTTCTTCGCAAGAAGATGGGAAGCGAGAGACATAGCGGTGGATATGAGGCTTCGGTGAGGTTAGTAGTGAATTGGTGTAGTTTGCCTAGGGGAGAGGAAAGGAGCAGGAGAAGGAAATCGGATAGTCGCACGCAGGACAATCCTTCGCATCGTACAGTAATCTACTATACTATCGAATCATGACAACAAAGAACAACCTTTACCATCCCCTCATCCTCCACAACAGCCATCCATCCTCCCCTATCTGAGCACCAGCATAAAGAATCCCTCATCCTCCGCCCAGCCCGCCACCGCCCTACGCATAGATAGTCCCTCGCCCCTCACCTCCCTCCAACTAAACAACAACAACTACACCCCTACCCATATCCCACTCACGGCATCCAAAACAGGCAATCCCTTCCCCAGACATCTGCCGTGATCGCCGCAGTACCCCAGATTCCACACGGCAAGACATGCTCCGCGGTGGCGCGGGAACAGCGGGCCTGCGCGCCGGTATGGCGTGCGTGTGATGGGGCCCGAGAACGGGGAAGCGAGCCGTGCCGTGTCGTGTCGTGTCGTGTTGTTTCGCGACGTTTGTGAGATACGTACGCAATGCGATGGGTCGGTGTACAGGTCGGGATACGAAGGGATGTGGGTTGAGGAGGAAGAGGAACCATGCATGCACAGTCAAGCAGGATACATAAAGGGGGAGCAGGATCGCGAGATTGCAATAGAGATTGTGTTTTATGTTCTGGGTATATCTATACTATGCTGTGCTATACTACTCAGTGATATGGCCATATCCCGTCTTCGAGGTCGAATTCCTCCCCGTCCAGCGCACTTCTCATTCGAACGGGATCTAAGGGGGTGAGGGAACTCAGCGGCCTGATGGGAATGAATGGTTCGCTTGGACGCAGTGTCGGACTCGATCTCTTCGCGTGCAGCATCGTACTATCCCATTGATTCGACTCTCGATTCGCGGACCCGAGAAGGGTTGGCGCGGAGCCAATGCTGGTCACTGTCTCGTGAACGTTGGCTTTCTCGCATGCGCTTGCGTTCTCGTAGCTGTCGCGCCGCGAGCGGCCAAGGTAGGTGCTGAGCTTTCTTGTTCTACTGAGGGAGAATTGTTCGGGTCGTTGTCGCGATCTCTCAGGAGTAGCCAGGCTGGACGAGAAGTCGTCGATGCATGGTAATAACTTGCGCATCAAGCCGTTTCTATGTGCCTTTACGGAGAGATTGGACTTCCTTCGCTGAGCTGTCGGTCGCTCTTTACGCTCCTGTGACGTCTTTTCTGAACGGAAGTCGAATACCCACCGCGTGACAAGACCGCGCAGAATGGGAATGTTGGCCACGATGATGGCAACATTGTTCTCAATGTGATTGATGCAGTAATCGATAGGATAGGTCCAGTCTGGGACGTAGAGAGTGTAAAGACGGTCGCGGTAAGACAGGTAGATTTTGGCAGCGCCGATGCCTGTCACTCTGTGTATGTGTGAGTTACGATCGGCCACAAACACTCTGAAAGACTTACGCAAGACTGCATGCAAACACTGTCAAAACGACGAGCCGTGATCGCAAGCGCGCACTCATCATTCTGCGAACAATGATGAATGGTATAGGTAGGATGAGGAGATCGGTGAGGAGGTTGGCACACGTTATCCAGATCAGCATCTCGCCCATTCGGAGTCGGCCCATGCAGTGCAGATTGCCAAAAGTTCGTGGCTTCCAGGTGTTGCCCGTTTGCGGTGGACAGATGAAGATGTAGAGAAACCATGGTATCAAGGAACTGCCACAGGTGAAGATCAAAATAGCGTAAAGCACTTTCTTCAGCCAAGTAATGATCGATCCAGCTCGGAGGAGCAGAAGAATGATTGATGCTTTGACGAGAGGCAGAATTGGTATGTTGAGAAGATTGAAGGCCATAACCACCTGGGAACTGTTAGTGTGTATCTGTTATCAATACAGCGCAAACATACAGCATAGTATTCGTCGTAGTTTGGCTCGATTTCGTTAGGATCTACATCCCAAATGTGTATACCAATATGCCACATCTTGACATCTGCACTCAGTCAGTTCTGTAAAACTCGCTTTTAATCATGATTACTGACGTCTATGCGAGGGCCCAATCAGCGCTATCGACAAGATAGTCGGGATGATAATGAGCCAGTCATCTATGGTTGTCGTTAGTATCGCCCTTCAGAGTGGATGCGCAGTACCGACCCCAGCTCAGCCTCAGATTCAACTTCTGTCGTGTGTAGATTCTCAGTGCCACGAATACCGCCGCCAGCGCAGGCGTACCGTAGATCACCCCCAAACACGTGAGTTGGAGTGGATAGGTGGGCATATCAGCGACATGCAGGTGGGCTGTAGGAGAATCGCCATCACCTTCGCGCGTCTTTGAGGATGAGCTCTCTGATATAGAGGTGGCTGCCGACTACCCTTGCTCTACATCCTGGATGCGGCGAGATAGTCCCTCAGACATTCCCCGCAATTTACTCATTTACACTGCCCGAGCCGAATAGAGTGAAATCGACTTCTTATTCGCTGCGGAGGGTGATCGCCCGGGCTTTCCTCACACGTGAACCTTTCAAATAACCACCACTTTCGAATGGTTCGCTGTTAGTCCAGACTTTGATTTATGATGCTCACCTAGTCCAATGTGATTACAAGCGGATATTGTCGTCGGCTCCAAGTTACTCCAAGAGTCGCCACAAAACAGGCAAGCATCTGACGTGTTTGGGAGGGCGCCCTTGCGCAACGTCGCACTCTAATTGTGAAGCACCATTCATTGTTGCTGGTCAAGCCAGTGTCGTTGCGTTGTGCGATTCTGTCACGAGCTGCAACACGCGTTGCCAATTGAGGCTGTGGTCAACTTGAAATCCAATTCGTGTCACATCACGTTCTGGCATTGTTCGAATTGCCGGCCCCTGCAGCGTTGACCGATTAGGCGCCGCTTAATATGTGCCCTGGAATCCACAAACTTGGCTTGTCAGAATCATACAGGGCATCGAGCATGGCGACGGGAGCGTTGGATGTTGATCATAGAGCGTCGCAGTCTATAACGGTTCGATGTGGAGTCAAACGGCCTTGTTCTTGTCTCCTGTGGAGATTCAGGAACTTGGCCTTCGCCCAACAAATGCTGTGCTCGCTCCACAATGTTTCAAGTGCCAGCGATGAGTCGAAGAAGCGGGTTTGGTGCCGAATAGTATGCGGGCGGCATCACTCCGGTTTATCCAAGAGTGGTGGTTTCAGAACGTCGTACTCGCGCTGTCCGTATCGAGCTCACTTTTCCGCAATGCACTTCATGCGTTTTTGTAGATGAAATGGTCTAGACGTACAGCGACGAGTGGTGCGAGTGACGCCGAGGCTATATTGCCAGGCTCTTATGGCGATTGCGCATTAGCCGAAGTACTGTTTGCGTACTTCCAAGGACAGTACACGGTGAAAGGTGTTAGTAAGCTTAGTCTGACGTAGACGTAGAAACATGTCAGGAGATTGATGCGTCGCTGCGTTGATGGAACGAGCAGCGCGACCCACAAATCGCGTAAGCGCGAGTACCCAGCTGGTCCTCAAGGAAGGTACATCATGGTATCAACGTCGTTGCAGCTTCTCAGTCCAACATTGCTTTTCAATCAACTTCCGTTGCTGAGTCAAGTATCCTGCACTGCTGATTGTCAGACTCTACGCACGTTTTGCAAGGGTATCGTTGCGCAATCGGAATATTGGCAGCTCGTCAATATAAAGCCCCGAACCTCCCAAGA
This sequence comes from Neodidymelliopsis sp. IMI 364377, assembly GCA_027946375.1. NCBI lineage: Eukaryota > Fungi > Ascomycota > Dothideomycetes > Pleosporales > Didymellaceae > Neodidymelliopsis > Neodidymelliopsis sp. IMI 364377. Next base: position 2,934 of record JAPEUT010000432.1, on the reverse strand, counting down.
ATGGCACAGTTCGAACCTCGAAATCCACCGAGCCCTCTCGAAACACGCTATCCGAAACGATAGTTATCGAAGAAACGCTTGGTGTACTTACGTTGAGCCTCAGTTCACGGACACATCCGACCAAACCGTTCACTCTAAGAATGGAGGCAAGAATTGATATTCGACACCATAGTACCACCGAACCTTGATTTTAGGGTCAGCTTCGAGCACAACCTTGCCTAGTTTCGAAAGTTCGACAAGATGGCCAGACGATAGGGATGCTTTCGACGGTGTCGACGAATCGTGCCCATGCGCAGCTGAGCCCTACCCACCCGCTACAAGAACCATACCCGCATGCAATGGGCACGGCTGCTGGTTAAGTCACAACGACGTTCGACGGGAGAGAGCGCGCACTTCCGTTGTTGACGTTGCCGTGACCTCAAAGGAAAGCCCCAGTCTAGAGAACACCCTCGGTCCATCGGCAATTCTATCCTACAAAGAGACTGGTCTATGCGACCCGCATCGTTCGTCGGTAGGAAGGCCGACCAGGACTGGCTTTGAAACTTGAGGATGTAAGTTCATTGGTGGATGATCCTTAGTAAGCTGCCCCTCTACACGTGGGGGAGGCTGAAGCTCGGCGTGGGGCGATGTGAGTTGCAGCTATGACGGCATCGCAGTTTGAGATTTGAGATTCCTCCTTAACAATAAAGCACTTGTGTCTACGACGGGTACCGGCGCAGTTGTAATGGAGTCTAGAAGCATTCGGATGCATTCTTTCTCGCCGTGTAACATCTTTAGGCTGTTGCAAAGCCTGTCGTTGACGCGCTGGTGACGATGTCAAAAAGGTATTCAACAGCAAAGGCCTCGCCGCCGTCAGACTCGCCCAATCAGGCAGAATGTACAGGGAACTATGACGGTTGAGACGACCCAATGCCGCTCGCTGTTCTGACATCACTGGCGGAAATCAATGGGCCGATATTATGGAGCGCTGGATGAGGCACGATTCAAATAAGCCCAGCTGCCCCTCAATAGCTGCCCCTCTCTCAATCAACAACAACTGCATCTTCTGCCTGCACTCTAGATACCCATACCAATTTCACAGCCACCACAATGCCTTACCCCGAGACCACCGACGCTTTCGCCGTCACTGACATCAAGAACTGGAGCACTTTCAAGCGCCAGGAGGTACGCTTTACACTTCATCATGTATTCGACAGCAACTAACACCTCAATTAGCTTCCCCTCAAGAAGTTCGAGGACTACGATGTCGATATCGCCGTCGATGCCTGTGGTGTCTGCGCTTCTGATGTCCACACCATCACTGGTGGATGGGGAGAGGACATTCCTCTTCCCCTCTGCGTAGGACACGAGGTCATTGGCCGCGTCGTCAAGGTCGGATCCAAGGTTACCAAGGTCAAGGTTGGCGACCGTGCTGGTTCCGGTGCCCAGGTCGGTGCCGATCTTACTTGCGACCAGTGCAAGAATGATCAGGAGAACTACTGCCCCAACCAAGTCGACGCCTACGGTGCCAAGCACCCTGACGGCACTGTAGCACAGGGAGGTTACTCTAGCCACGTCCGTGTGCACGAGTATTTCACATTCAAGATCCCAGAGAACCTTGAGACACACATCGCCGCGCCTATGCTGTGCGCTGGTATCACCACATTCTCTCCTTTGAAGAGGTTAGGTGCCGGCAAGGGCAAGAAGGTCGGTATCATCGGTCTTGGTGGCCTTGGTCACTTCGGTGTCCTGTGGTCTGTTGCTCTTGGTGCTGAGACAACTGTCATTTCGCACACTGCCAGCAAGAAGGAGGACGCGCTCAAGATGGGCGCTAAGGACTTCATTGTCACAAGCGAGAAGGGCTGGGCCGACAAGTGGAAGTTCCACTTCGACTTCGTCATCAACACCGCCGACGCCACTGACAAGTTCGACCTGTCCGAGTACTTCTCCATCCTCAAGGTCAACGGTACCTTCCACATGGTTGGTTTCCCCGACAAGCCTCTCCCCGCGATGCCTGCTCAGATCTTCGCCCCCAACGGTTGCTACTTGGGCGCGTCACACATTGGTAACAGGCCCGAGATGGAGGAGATGTTGGAGCTTGCGTCGAAGCAGAACATCAAGAGCTGGATCGAGACCATTGACATCAGCGAGGAGGGCTGCAAGCAGGCTGTCGAGCGTGTCTACAAGAACGACAACGTCCGTTACAGGTTCACACTTACCAACTACGACAAGATCTTCGGCAAGAGGTACTAGAGAACGATTGTAATGATTAATGATAATTATCCTGGAGGATCGATAAGTACATAGATACCAAAATAATGCAAGGATATGAACATATTGCGATGTATGTCAGAATTTAATCACAACTGATGCCGTCATCTTTGCTGCCCCGCCGCACAGGCCCCTTCCGTAACGCGTCGCGCTCGCCCGATAATTTGTCGCGTCTGCCGAACAAGCTCCAACTACCAGCTCACCTTGACAAAGACGCATTCTAAGACACCTCATGTAATCTTCAGCGACATCTTTTCATACCAATACCCGAGGCAACCACCACACACTACCTTCTCCCCCACGAAATGCCGACCGTCACTCTCCACCCACCGTCCTCCAGCGCTCCCACCAACTTCACCGAAAACCCACTTCCACCTCTCCTCCACACACCCAGCGGTCTCGCTCTCCTCGAAATTCAAGGCACCATCCACTTCCCCACCCCCACATCCACGACATCCACATCCACCCGCGTCGGCAAGCTCGTCTTTCCCTACTACAACCCGGATTTAAACGGGCCAGAGGACACAAAGTGGATGAAGAGAGTGTATCTGTACGTGGGTGACAACCAGAGGATGACGGGCGAGTGCAAGAAGTTGGGAAGGCCGTTTGCTGTTGTAAGGCGGAAGGGTGGTGAGGAAGGTGGGGATGTGCAGATGGGCGGGGATGAGGAGCAGGTAAGGGGGG
>JAPEUT010000431.1:0-16189 GCA_027946375.1 Neodidymelliopsis sp. IMI 364377 | reverse complement strand
AGACAAACTACCTCCAGCCCGGCCCGCAAACCCGACCTCGGACCTCGACGCCTTCACCTTCCAACCCACCGCGTACCTCGAAAACGGCGACCCCCTCCGCCCCGTCTTCCTCCCCTCCCAACTGCGCACCCAATTCCTCGCCTCAGCCTCTTCCAACACGCGCCTCAACCTCGAAACCTGCGGCATGCTAGTCGGCATCCTAAAATCGCACGCCCTCTTCATCACACGCCTCATCATCCCCGAACAAACCAGCACCTCGGACACATGCGAGACACTCAACGAAGGCGAGATCTTCGACTACTGCGACAAGGAGGAACTGCTAGTCATAGGCTGGATCCACACGCATCCCAGCCAGACGTGTTTCATGTCGTCGCGCGATCTGCATACGCATGTCGGCTATCAGGTCATGATGGCGGAGAGTGTCGCGGTTGTTTGTGCGCCGTCCAAGACGCCGAGTTGGGGCTGTTTCCGCCTTACGGATCCGCCGGGGAAACAGGCTATTCTGGCGTGTAGTAAACCGGGGGTTTTCCATCCGCATGAGGTGGAGGATATCTATACCGAGGCGTTGAAGCCGGGGCATGTGGTTGAGTTGGAGAATGCGCCGTTGGAGGTTGTGGATATGAGGCCGAAGAAGAGGGTTGGGTAGAGTGTCGAGGGATTGGTCGATTGATTGATTGATTGGTTCTGGAGGGGGAATAAAGGGGCATTCTATAACAAGCCGCGCTGGCTATGCATATACATCTCTATGCGTCGCACGCAAAACATTCAACTTCACTTCTCTTCCTCTCCCTCCTCTTCTTCCTCCTCTCCATCAACATCCACCCACGCCCTCCACGCCCTCCACTCATCATACTCCACCGCCACTTTCTCCCCTTGATACCTCGTAACCTTAACCCCGACCTTCCTCCACTCCTCCCTCTTCCCACTCCACCCCGCCTTACGCATCAACGCCATCAGCGTCTCCTCCTTATCCCACCCCTGCTCCGGCGCCACATTAGGCAGAAACGTAGACCCGTAGCGGCGGCCGTGGTGCGTGAACGAGATGCGAATCCCATGGACGCCAATGGTCCAGGCGAGGGGATCGGCGTTAGGTGTGGGTTCGAAATTTGTGAGGAGCGTGACGGCGCATTGCAGGGTGGGAAGTTCGCGGGTCGTGATGGGCGAGAAACGCGTGTCGTCGAAGGCGCTGGGTGAGTATTTAGTTCCATTTCAAGGGGGGATGTTCAACTGTACGTAGGGGCTTTGGTTTACCTCGTCAATGCATAGCTCCTCAATCCGTCATCTAGGTCCATGGGCTCAAACGTCCCGATACAACCACGCAGTCTCTTGTCCCCTGATCGCGTGATGGTGTTCCACGTCACGAACAGCGGGTGGTCTTCCATTTGTGCGCTCTCTTCCTTCTGCAGTGCCGATCCAAGCGAACTGACGCTCGTTCCTGCGCTGCTGGCCGAGTCGAGCCCACTGGGCGTCGATGCAGCGCCGGACGAGCTGCCTGTGGACGGCGAGAGGAGCCGCGAGATCGCTGCTGGTTTGGCGGGGGATTCGCTGTCGGCGGAGGTTGTGGTGGTGGAAGAGGTTTTGTACTGTTTCCAGAGGGCTTCGACTTGGCGGAGGGAGAGGGCTGGTCGCTTCTCGAGTGATGCGACGAGCGACTCGAAACAGTATGCGCAGTGGGCTTCGGTCGCCATGGTTGTGTCGGTGTAGTCTAAAATGCTTTGTTTGTAGGTGGCTTCGGCAACGTTGTGCAGTGTCAAGCGATAGTCAAGGTTGCTGTGTATGCGGACGTAGAGTGAGAGACTGATAGTCAAGTCAGGAGGGTGCTTGTTAAGCAGGGAAGACCGGGTGCCTTCGGCAGTCTATCCTCGCAACTCTCCGAGGTGAGCGGTACAAGAGCGTGAGGTTGCTTGTCGGTCTTGAACTGGTCTTAGAAGCTCCTGTATCACCTGCGAAGAGAGAGGTGAGCGAACGTGTACCCCGCTGCAGCTCCACAGGTGCTGAGGGGCGTTATCTGCACGTGTAAAGGACGACGTCACCAGATCAACAATTGAAAGTCGAAGCTCGCACCCGAAAATGAATGTATTGATCTATCTGCATCTGAATGAAATGCACAATGCCATCGAGCAGCCAGCCGCGAGATCTTGCGATCCAAATCGCACTCTGACTCGACAAAACCTAGATGTTAATAGAAGGTATGTAACCCCAACTTCATGCACACTCGCTCTACAGAGTAAAGAACGGTGTGTTTGGTAATGTTGGGGCGTTTGATCTTGGCACGAAGATATTCCTTCAGCAGGTCGAACATGGAAGAGTTCTGTTGCTGTACACACTAATGCCTGTCGTCTCGAGGTGTAAACCTCCTGTCTCTCCAAATCACTTACTGTAAACAAACAAAAAAATGCTCGCATGCATCACTCGACGCGATCGGGACCGATCATGACTTTTCGACTTTTTCATTGTCGCATCTCAGTGCCTATGGTGTGGAACCCGCGTCCACCCGTCTGGGGCTCGAAGCCGCCAGAGAAAGTCCGAATGCCATTGACGCCGACCAGATGTCTCATGAGGAACCGATAACCGCCCTGTGTCTCGCTCGTTCGTGATCGTTTGTCGTTTAAGCCGCATCGCGCTTGCCCTCCTTGACCTCCTTCTGCGTGGGTGTTAGCTGGCCGCGTCCGTCGTAGAACGTAGGGTGTTGGTGGAACGCACCAGAGCGCGCATGGTGCCGTGAAGAGCATGCCTGTGGTTCCTGCGGAACTTGGGGTCGGTGCCCTTGAGCGAAGGGTAACGGTGAGTCTTAGGCTTCTTGATACTGTAGTGCCAGTCATGTCAGCTGTGCCATCCTTCATTCCAATGTGCGCATCGTCGGAGAGATGGAATCGCGGTGGTCGATGGTCTGTCGAGCGCGATCGAGGCAGAGAGTGAATGCGTACCCGTTCCTGTGGTTCTTCTTCGACTGGTTGTGCTGAGACGAGTTCTTTGACTCTGCGCTGCTGTTAGTAGTGCTTCATGCTCCGGTACAACATCTCAACGTACTGGCCATGGCGACTGATTTGCGTGTCGATTGTCCGGGTGGATTTGTCGATAGAGCTGCAACTGCCAGCAATCAGAATTCGTTGTGTTCGCTTAGAGCGGCCGGACTTGGCGCGAGCCGGGCGCTAACCGTTTTGAGCTCACAGCACTCTGACACACGCAACTGGGAAGAACGTCACACTTGGATGGGGAATTTCTAAATATGTTGGATTCATGTTTTCATTATTCGTTCCAGCAGTATGTCTGGATGACACTCTCTCTTCTTCAAAGTACAGATTGCCCACTTCTTCACGCACCATCGACCTATCCGACTAGTTCTTGTAACCACGTACCATTGACCTGCGCAAAAAGAGAAATACAATAGGCGCCTAGTTCTCTCTGGATCTTTGATAGTCCATGGCGTCCTGTCCAGCCTGTTGTTGGCGCATGCGTTCACGGATGACGTCTTGTGCTGTTGACGATTCACCCGGGCCTGACGAACGGTTGGCTGTGTCGCCCTCGTCGTATGTCATGCCATCGATACTCCGTGCCTGCTGGCGCTGCTGCTCTACGCTCGATGTGGTCTGCGTGCTCCCTGCAGTAGATGCAACACTCACGCCGGTCAGAGGACTAGCCGGTGCCTGCTCTCTCAGATAACCAGGCACTGCGCTGGCCTTGCTAATGGCGGGACTACCAAGCTGGCTAAGCTGCCTAGCAGGTGTTCTTGCACCCTCTCCAAAGCCGACGAGTGAAGCTTCGTCACTGAATCCGCCCACACTAGAAGTGTCCTCGTTCTGGCCCTCGCTCATTCGGTCTGGTTCAAATGCCTCGCTGCCACTCGCCCAGGTCGTGCGACCACCTACACTACCAGTGGCCGAGGCGCTACCCACAGTGCTTCTTTCGCGAAAGATCTGTGGCTGGTTGTTCGAGTCAAAGTACCCAGGTGGGGGGTTGGCGGCACTTCCTGGGCCGAGACCTTGCGTGTTGCGACCGCTCACACCAATTCGCTCCAGGCCTGCCAGGCGCGAGATTCGATCCGCACGCTCGGCGTCAGCGGGCTGCTGGTGGTGGGGAAAGTGACCGCGATGTCCGTCTTTGATGGCCACTGTAGAGAGCTCTGACATGGTGGTGCCGACTGAGTTGGGTGTGCCGCTTAGACATGTTAGCATCTTCACATGACGAGGGTAAGTGCTGCGTTTACGGAATCTCACTGGGGGTCGCTGGATCCGATGGCGGCGGCGGCAAGTTGATCAGAGTGGGCGCGTTCGTAGCCATTTTGAAGCTTGTGTATCAATCGCTATTGAATTTGGTGTGAAAAGTAGAGGTAGAAGTGGTGGTGGTGCAGCTCGCAATGTGAGGCAAGGACGCTGGAAATGACGTAGAGCGGGGCTAAAAGTAGCAGGAGCTTGAACACAAGCCGTGTGTCCCTGAATTAAACAAGATATCGATCGTCAGGGGAACTTTCGAGTTCGCAGATAGTCAAAGCAAGTGGTCTTTGGGTGATATAAGCAGCTTGCCAACATGTGAAGCTCGAGGGTGGGTAGATGTGCACATGGCTAATAACTGCAGGGTCCACCCTAACACTGAGGTGGGCCACGACCTCCGCATTCATTTCTGAGTCTCACACGCCTCACTACATTCGTAACGCAACGCCTGTCGTTGGTACCGGCATCATCCACGATTCCTCAGTCTATACCTGTCTCTCGCTGACAGGGTTCGTTTCGTTCGTACATCGAGGACAGTTGCGATAGCCGAGGAAGAAGATACCTTGAAGTGAAGCTCAGTCTGCGCTAACACCTTGCGCCTTGCGAACATCGTCCATCCTTTCAGTGCAACGTGCCTTTGGCTTGATGTCATCACTTACAAACGTCCCTTACGACAGCCATCACAATGGTCTTCGGTAGTACTGAGCAAGAACTACGACCTTTCCGACTACCTGACCTTCCACCTGAGTTGAGAAACCGCATTTACAGATTTATGGTCGTTCGTAACGAGATACAATTGACTTATCTCAGCTTCGATGCTCCCAGCGAGAATCTCCAACCTAAAATCAGCATGGTCATTAACGTTCATGGAGAACCGGATTCACACCCGATGTTGCATGTCTGTCATGTCTGTCAACAGCTCTACAATGAGATCCAGCCTTTGTTCTACGCTGAGACTACGCTGTACTTTGAAGCAAGAGACCCTACGTTCGACAAAAACTCTGTGTCACTCGCGATGTTGTTTTTGAGCTCAAGATTGAGGTCGCTCTCCATGATACAAAATCTCGGTATATATCTCGATGAGGATATCGATGATCATGGTCAAACAACCCTCTTCGAGCTACCACCATCCGACTTTCTAGCCTTCTGCGATCTCATATCTTCTCGTTGCAGCCTTCGAACCCTTAGGATATCTGTCCGGAGCGTCTGCATATACGCCTACCCTGAAAGGTTCAACGTCTCCATAACAAAGCTTGGCTCATCAGATCTCACTCGCAGTATACCGGACTGGGTCAAGCAACTGGCCATTGTGAAAGACCTTAAGATGCTACATGTTTACTTCATGTATTCGGGCTCTTTATTTGCTCACAGGGCGGTGGCTATCGCGAAATTCATGCGTACGACTATGACACAGGGCGGAAACAGGTTACAGGGAATGGAGGGTATAAAGTTACAACTTGACCACGGATTTCGGGACGAAGCTCTAATAAGTGAAAGAATGCTGGCCTGTAGTATGGACATCGAGAAAGGGCAGTCTTGTCTGAGGCGAGAGCGACTGACCAAAGTCTTACCGCATGGCTGGTGCAAAAGTTGCAGAAAGTTCTTGAAACGACACGGCTGCGACTGCAACCCTGATGTGGGTACATCAAATTGCTTCTTCGGCGATCCTGGACAATTTGAGCATATTGTACGTATCAGAGATGAAGACTGGGGTTCGGGTGAACTTGATGACTCTGCAGCGACCCCGGCAGTGCAAATCGGTGATCCACATGATCTAGATCATCTATATGGTTGCAATGTTTGGGATATCCGAAGGTGGGGAGGAGGAGCAGTCAAGCACTTCCTACCAGACGGCGTGACTGAGGATGACTTTCGCTATGCAGTGTCGATGGTGAGAGCAGGCTTCTCTCTGCTTCTACCTGATCACCATGGCTGCGTAGGCCGACCAGAGAGTGAGTTTGGAGATACCGACGATGTGCTGAGTATTCATTGGGACGATGAACTGGGTTGTGTCAAGACTGAGGTTCCTAATAGAGCCTATGGAGTCGAGCTGCAGCCGCAAGGAGGGCGATGAAATGCGTGTCTGGATCAATGAAGATGTAGAACAGTGTAAAATAATCCCATGTCTCAACAGCCCAGTTACCAGACTAATACACTCTTGATAACACTCCCCTCTTCCATCTTCTGCCTCGCCTCCTCATAATCTGTAACCTCAAATTCCTTCAACATCTTCTTCACAGGCAATATTCCATCTTTGGACCACTGCACCAGTTCAGGCAGCGCCTCCGCTGGGTCTCTGTCACCCTCGATAACCCCAATCAACCGCCTTCCATTGACCATATGTGTCAACAGGTCCAATTCCAACTTCGCCCCAACCGGCTTAACACCAACCTGCAACAACTGCCCGTTCTTTTGCAATGCCTCCATACACTGAGCCAGCACCGCAACACTCGGACTCGTGTCCAGGATATGACTACATCCCAGGCCTCCCAGCGTCAACTTCTTGATCGCAGCACTCATTTCCTCGCCTTTGAGCCCTTCCTTCGTCGAGAGTAGCCCAACAGTAGCACCATGCTGCAACGCCAAATCAATCCGCGATTGCAGCAGATCAACAGCCAGAACATGCTTGACACCTCTTTGCTTCGCCGCGCAAACACCCGCTAACCCTACACCTCCCAGTCCCACGATGGCGACCACATCTTCTGGTCCGCACTTCCCTACATGCGTTATAGCGCCCGCACCCGTCATGATTCCGCATCCTAGCGGCGCGTACGCCTTCAACTCCTCCGCGTCCCTGACCAACTTCGTCACATTCGCTGCGCACGATACTTTCACGGGGGCCGGGGACGCGAAAGACGACTGCCCGAAGTAGCCGCCGCCGATGATTTTGGAGGTGTCGGAGGCGAGGACGAAGTTGGGCGCGTTGGAGGCGAGAGTCAGAGCCGCGTGGTCGACGCAGTAGGCTGGGTGGCCGGTAGTGCAATAATGGCAAGATAGACAGGCGGCGGCGGAGAGGATGACGAGGTCGCCTTCTTTGTATTGGGGGGATTGGGAGGGCGAACCTAGACGGAGGATACGGCCTGCTCCTGGAGTGAAAGTTAGTTGGAGGTCTAGCGAGTGTAGATGGTAGATATCTCCAAACCAGTTGTCGCAAAAGCGCTACGACGTACCTTCATGACCAAGCACTCGTGGATATATACCCCCATAACCCGAGATATCGGTATGACAAACCCCCGTAGCTACCATCTCGACCAGAAACTCATCGTCCTCGGGTTCTCGCGTTAATAGCTCCTCCCATTTCCACTCATGTTGCGAGTACGCGACTATGCCCTTACACGGTACTGTGAACTCTGGCATCGTATTACTCCCTCTTGCAATATAAGTCACCGCTGCGGTTGTAGTGGTAGTAACGAACGCAAGACATGCAATTCAGTAAGATCATCATCGTTGTAGCATGTGCTGGGGTTTTGTTGCACTGCGGCTACTTGCACCACAGCATTGTGTAGCCGACTGGAGACGTGAATGCTTTCGTCATAGGCGACGGTGAGGATGCGGGGTTGTGTCGTTGCGCGGGTCTGGGGGGTAGAGGTGTTCGGAGCTTGTTCCGCGCGAGGCTGGACCCTGATTGTGGTGGTAAGTGTTTAGCCGAAGGTTCATGTAAAGATCAGGGCTGAGAATTGGATAGTGGTGGATGGGGTTGCGCTTGGTGTGGGCTGTATGGTGGCGTGGAATGATGCTTTGACTGGATGTTTGGGAAGTAGTGGTCTGGTTATGTAGGTAGAGGGAAGAAGTGGAGAAGATAGGGAAATGATGATGGTGTAGAAGAAAAGGAAACAAGACGGAGTGGTATAGAGTTTAATGCACTGAGCAGTGTAGATGTGTAAGTTGAGCAGCATCTGTAGTCGATAAAGGGCTCGGAATAAAATCATGTTCTGTCGCTGTGTCCATGTATACTACCTACAAACCCTCTATACCCTGCTTCTTCTATCCTCAATGGCAAGACGTGGCAGATCACTGTATGCTCAACCCTCAAACAATCCCCACTCCTTAATCTCAAAGCTTTCCAGAATCCTATCCTTGATCTTCTCACTATCCTTCATCAACTGCGTGACTTCACCCTCGCCCTCCTTGGGCTTCTCGTACTCGCCAGGATAGTGCGGAATATTAATCTGCACCATGAGATCTGTGCCTTGCTCTTTCAGACGCAGCAGCAGAAGGTGGATGTAAACGAACTCAGGCACCTTGCGGTTTGGGTTTGTGTTGGGTGGTGGTGTTTGGATGGAGCGGATTGTGTAGATGGTTTTGTCGCTGGTGATGCATTAGTATCAATACGTTCATGGATAAGAGTACCATGGTGATTGGGTTGGAGAGTGAACGCGCAAGCACGTGCACATAGAGTGCTTACCTCAGCTTCTTCATGACCGCGCGCCCCTGCTCAAGGACATTCGAGCTGTCCTCTTCATCGATGAGATCGGCGAAATGGTATTGCAGCGCTTCTTCATCGCTGTTCTTCTCCACATATTCGAGTATCTCGACTACAATGGATGAATATCCCTGAAGGTCCAAGTAGACTTCCTGGTGGTCCGGTACTTCCCGGATTTGGCTGTGTTGTTGACATGTCAGCTTGGCGCGTGCGTTGCGTTACGGGATGTGGAGGCTCGACTGGAGGAAATCTGAGAACTGACCTTGTGTCGGCAAAGGTGGACGGCAGGTCGACTGTGATGGCGCCGCCGTAAAGGGGGGTGTTTGTGAACGACATGTTGTGGAACGTGATTGTGTTTGAGGTGATGTTCGGGTTGTTTGATCAATGTTATTGTGCGATCTGCGTGTTCTTATGTTGGTGCTCAAGATGTTTTGAAGTTCTTGTCATTCAGGCTGCACCAGGCAGGCTCAGGCACCACTACAAACTAGTTACCTAGATACCTACGCTGTCACATTGCAAGGAGGGCGCACTCATTTTGTCGAGAATTTGTAAGCAGATTAGATTTGTCTGGGTATCGTTTGAACGTTTGGTGTCCTCTATAATGCTCCTTGTCCCAGATTTTGAACGCCGTGCAATGCATATGCAACTTTTCAACCATACAACAAGCAGCTGTTCCTCATGCTTCGAGCGCAGCGTATCCTCCCTCTCGCAAGCAGATACCTTGAACAAGCTTCACGAATTCGTAACGCGTCCTGCACTGGTCGTGTTCTCGCATGACGCTCCAGTTCGCGCAGCTGGAGAGGCGTCTCACACGTCCAGAACGCGCCATGTCGCTCCAAGAGATTATCGATCCATGGCTATGCTGGCCATGCTCAAGCCGCTACAGCGTCGTCGACTTCCATAGGAGCAGGCGCAGCGGTGCGCTTACCGTTGTCTGTAGTGAAGCCCATGCCAGCCTCTGCTTCTTTGATGGAGTAAGGCTCTTCCTTCAGCGCCTTGACTCTGCGAAAGTGTTAGTACGTCTTGCTCTGATGCCTCAATTACGTCGAATGCATACCTGCGCTTGTGCACTTTGCCCTTCTGGTGCGCGAGCATGTTGGTCTCGCTCTCAAAAAACTTCGCGCACTCTTTGCAGTAGTTCTGGCCAAGACCAGGCAGGTCCTCTATGGGCTTCGCATTCTTGAACTCAGCAAGGTGCTTCTCGTCGTGTAGGTCGGCGTGGACCTGGTCGAGGTCGCGCGTGTGTCGCCGCGTCTTCTTCTTGGAGTCTTGTCCCCGGATGGCAGGCATGATGTGGCACTGTGGTCCTGACTACCGTACTGTGGAACTGTTGGTACCGGTATGGGTGTGCGGGCTGTATCCGCGGCCGTCGGCTGTTGTCGTGGACGGTGTAGGATTCGGCTATGTGCCGGGGACCGTGCGTGTGTCGTTTGAGACCTGCAGACGCTGAAGAAATTTCGCAGAATGCGCTCTAGGCCTTGGCAAAAGCAGGGCTGCGCGGAGGCTAACGCTGCAGCTGGTCTGGAGACGTGCGAAGGTGACGTTTGTGGATCCCAGCGCTGACTTTTGCGAGTCGACACAGTTGCAGACGCGGCAGAGACCGACTTGTGCAGTGTTATCATGCCAATCAAGCTTCTTGGAGATCCCCAGCAGCACGCACGCGGGGTTGGATGCACAGAACGCCGTGTGACGCCATAGCCGGCGACACCTCGAGCACCAGCGCGCAGCCTGTTGTGTGCACCATTCACTGCTGCTCACAATAAGTAAACCGTGAAGCCGTCTGCGCACACAGCAGTTCGCAGCCCACACGCACGCGAACCACCGCCGAGACAACACCTTTCCTCCGCGCCAGCACGTGAAGGTGAAGCAGCGGTCCAGCGGGTACCCAGTCCCGTTATTCGTTTGCGGAAGACCTCGGCTTGCCGCAACAAGCACTGCACGGTCCGGTGGAGACGCTTAGCAGCCAATCAGCGCAGCTTTGATAATCGACAGCTCGAGGCAGCTTCTGACGTTCTTTTCTTCCGCCCTCTCCATCACCCATCACTCCTCATCTCCACTCCATCCTCCTCAACCCCATCCAAGATGCAGAGGTTCTCGAGGCTCGGCCGTGTCGGCCAGAGCCTTGCTTCGCGCAGGCAATTGGCCACCGTCAGCGACGCACCCCTCTCCCGCAAGGTCGAAATGACCAACTGGGAGAAGGGCAACTACATCAACTACCAGAAGATGTCGGAGAACCTCAAGGTCGTGCGCGGACGCCTCAACCGCCCGCTCGCCCTGGCCGAGAAGATTCTCTACTCTCACTTGGACGACCCCCACAACCAGGAGATCGAGCGCGGTTCCAGCTACCTGAAGCTCCGCCCCGACCGTGTTGCTTGCCAGGATGCCACCGCCCAGATGGCCATCCTCCAGTTCATGTCTGCCGGCATGCCCTCGGTCGCAACCCCCTCCACTGTCCACTGCGACCATCTCATCGAGGCCCAGGTTGGCAACGAGAAGGATTTGGCTCGCGCCATCGACATCAACAAGGAGGTCTACGACTTCCTGTCCACATCCTGCGCTAAGTACAACATTGGTTTCTGGAAGCCCGGCTCTGGTATCATCCACCAGATCGTTCTCGAGAACTACGCTTTCCCCGGTGCTCTCCTCATTGGTACCGACTCTCACACTCCCAACGCCGGTGGTCTCGGTATGGCCGCCATTGGTGTCGGTGGTAAGTTCAACTTCTTTTCTTCAAACGTCGTGCAATAAGCTAATTGTTCCTTCAAGGTGCCGATGCTGTCGACGTCATGGCTGGTCTTCCCTGGGAGCTGAAGGCCCCCAAGGTCATCGGTGTCAAGCTCACCGGTAAGCTTTCTGGCTGGACTTCACCCAAGGACATCATCCTCAAGGTCGCTGGTATCCTCACCGTCAAGGGTGGAACTGGTGCTATTGTTGAGTACCACGGACCTGGTGTCGAGTCTCTGTCCTGCACAGGTATGGCCACCATCTGCAACATGGGAGCCGAGATTGGTGCCACCACCTCCGTTTTCCCCTTCAACGACCGCATGTACGACTACCTGAAGGCTACCAAGCGTCAGCACATCGGTGACTTCTCCCGCGAGTATGCTCACGAGCTCCGCGAGGACGAGGGTACCGAGTACGACCAGCTCATCGAGATCAACCTCGACGAGCTTGAGCCCCACATCAACGGTCCCTTCACTCCTGATCTGGCCACCCCCATCAGCAAGTTCAAGGAGGCTGTCAAGGCCAACAACTGGCCCGAGGAGCTCAAGGTCGGTCTCATCGGATCCTGCACCAACTCCTCGTACGAGGACATGACCCGTGCTGCCTCCATCGCCGAGGACGCCATGGCCCACGGCATCAAGGCCAAGTCCCTGTTTACCGTCACCCCTGGTTCTGAGCAGATTCGGTAAGTTTTCATGCCACTCTGGAGGTATTCAGTGATTGTTCTAACTGTTGCAGTGCCACCATTGAGCGCGATGGTCAGCTCAAGACCTTTGAGGAGTTCGGTGGCATGGTCCTCGCCAACGCCTGCGGTCCTTGCATTGGTCAGTGGGATCGTCGCGATGTCAAGAAGGGAACCGCCAACTCCATCATCTCTTCGTACAACCGTAACTTTACTGGTCGTAATGACGCGAACCCGGCCACGCACTCCTTTGGTTGGTATTCCTGATATAGGCCAAAAAGTCTGCGCTAACGAAATTATGTAGTCACTTCCCCAGATCTTGTTGTCGCCATGACCATTGCTGGATCCTTATCGTTCAACCCCCTCACCGATACTTTGAAGGACTCCAACGGCAAGGAGTTCAAGCTCAAGGCGCCGTCCGGTGATGGACTCCCCGCCAACGGTTACGACCCAGGCCAGGACACCTACCAGGCCCCTCCCGCTGACCGCGAGTCCGTCTCCGTCGCCGTCTCCCCCACATCCGACCGCCTCCAGATCCTCTCTCCCTTCGAAGCCTGGAACGGCAAGGACGCCGAGGACCTCCCCATCCTCATCAAGTGCCAGGGCAAGACCACCACCGACCACATCTCCATGGCTGGTCCCTGGTTGAAGTACCGCGGTCACTTGGACAACATCTCCAACAACATGTTGATCGGTGCCATCAACGAGGAGAACGGTGAGGCCAACAAGATCAAGAACTCTCTCAGCGGCGAGTACGGCGCCGTCCCCGACGTTGCCCGTGACTACAAGAAGAACGGCGTCAAGTGGGTCGTCGTTGGTGACTGGAACTACGGCGAGGGTTCTTCCCGTGAGCACGCTGCCCTTGAGCCTAGGCACTTGGGCGGTCTTGCCATCATCACCCGCTCCTTCGCTCGTATCCACGAGACCAACCTGAAGAAGCAGGGTATGCTTCCCCTGACCTTCTCTGACCCCGCCGACTACGAGAAGATTGGCCCCAACGACAAGGTCGACATCAAGTGCACTGAGCTCGCTGTCGGCCAGCCCATCACCATGGTTGTCAAGCCCGCCAACGGTGACAAGGCCTTCGACATCAAGCTCTCGCACACCTTCAACGAGGGCCAGATGGAATGGTTCAAGAACGGTTCCGCTCTCAACACCATGGCCAAGGCTCGCAAGTAAATGCATATATCATTGAGATGAGATGCCAACAACCGCCACTGGGGATGTAGATATCAGAGAGAATACCCGAGGTACGATGATGAACAAGGAGAAGAAGACCCTGATCAGGGACGAGAAACTCGGCACATGAGGTCTGGCAGCCCTTGATAGGGTCTGTTGAGCAGAAGTTTTCTTTTACGCCTCTATCCAGGCTCAATAGGGTTGGGTTCGGCTTGTATTTGTGACGGTGTTAGCATGCAATGTACGACTTCTATTTATTCAGCAATCGAAATGTTCATACAATCTTTTATTTGTGCAGATTCTCTCGTGACGGAATAATTGTCATCAAGCTAGAAGGTCTTCAGCAGAGTCCTAGCTGTATCCAGACACGACAAAAACAGTTTGTAGTATTCCACAGAATCATAGCCTAAGATCGAAGTCGGACCTATTCTGTATACAACCGTGCTGGTCGGTCCGGTTGAGAAAGCCACTGCACGTGATGACCTCATCTCCCAGACAACGGGCGAATAACAAATATCGTCAAGGTCTGACCTCATTGTCACCACCACCATACTATCCTTGCACATATCTCATTTGTGCTAATTGTGCACGCCGTTGCATTCTTTGCAATCATTTTTACATACTGCGTACTTTTGCCTTTGCTGCCTACCCACAAAAACGAGAGGTCAACTGCAATAATGGCGCGTCTACGCAAGCCCAGCCCTCTGGAACCCAGCCCATTCTTCCAGCCCAATGAAGTACGACCAACACGCACAAGCCCTAGGAAAGCTGTCCGCGAAGTCAGCTACCTCATCTCATCCGACGAAGACGAGGAAAATGTTCCTCTCAGGCCTAAGCCCTCGAGGCGCGATCTACAGGATCCTTCGTCCTTCTTTCAGGAAGACTCCTTCTTCACCGCAAAATCTTCTGCAAGCCCTTCCTTCCTTGCTCTGACGCCACGCAAGCAGCGCGTCCTCCGGCCAGTTGAGAGCAACAGTAGGTTGTTAAGAAAGCTGAGTGATGAGAATTTGGCGAGCCCAGATAAGAAGTCTGAGCGAAGAGAAAGGGTCAGGAGAGACAGGAGTGGCACACACGAAATCGATATGGATATTGGAAGGAAAAGAAATCTCATGTACGCGAAGAGCTTGGCAAGAAGCATCGCAGGAAGGGAATTGAAGAAGTCGAGCTCGCGAATCGATGTTCTGGAGGATACAGAGGTGCGCAGCCCAAGAAAGATATCAAAGGAGAAGGAAGAAGCGGTCGTGGAGGCGGAAGCTGAGCTAGAAGAGGAAACAAGCATACTCTGCGGCGACCAAAACGATGTAGCTCAGACAGTGGAAGAGCAGCAGGTCGAAGCCAACAGTACTGAAGAGTCTGATGTCGATGAGGAAGACGAACCTGAATACGAAGACGACGACGAAGACGACATAGTGCTGCCAGTCAGGTCGACACAGCGGCGGCCTGTGAGGCGCGTCGAGTCCGATTCTGAATCTGACTATGCCGAGGAACCGCCAGTAGAGGATGAAGACGAGGAGATGAAAGAGCCGCCACCCCTAGTCCCCATGCGACCACCTCACAGGAAAGGCCACAGCACCGTCTCGAACTGGGCACAGGAAGTCATTGATTTGACGGACTCACCCAGAGCCCCAGAATCATTTGTCCTCCCAGATTCAACACGTGCTCGATCATCTTCATTTGCGGCGTCTCGACCCGTAACGTCTTCTTCTGATGGTCCGCTAGCCATCCTCACATAGTGCGTTCCACACAGCTGGATTCTCCTACCCTCACGTATTGACTGTTCTAGCTCTCCAACACCTACCAAGAAGCGATCTCCATGCAAAGCACCTCCACTCTCGCGTCCAGCGACCCCTCCTCTGGCGCCTCCTAGTCCCACAAAACTCGTCTCTCCATCGAAAAAGAAGCCCATCATTCCCAAAGCCCCAGACCTGCGACCAAGTCTTGATGCATTCTGGAATCCGGAGATTGTCAACGACTGGAATGATCGCCACTCGCCTGCGAAACCACTCGTTTCGCTCAGGAAGCAGCAGTGGCGAGACAACGTTGTCAAGATGATGGGTGGCATGGATCTAGAGGACATCAGCAGCAGTGAGGAAGCACCCACAAGTCCCGTCGCGAGTCCAAAGAAAAAATCTCGACCCCAACCAACCAGGAAAGTCCCCTCTACTCCATCAGCACCGACCGCTCAGGAACTACGAGCGCAAAAAAAGGACTTTGAGGAGAAAAAGCACGACCTCGCCGCCGCTTTCCTCACCGAACTCGACACCACCATCTGCTCCGGCACCATCAGTGCTCTCTCCTCCAGCACAGGTGGCATAAAGCTCATCTGGTCCAAAACGCTCAACACAACCGCCGGCCGCGCCAACTGGCGCCGCGAAGTAATCCGACTTCGCACCACGCCGTCCTCCGACCCTCCCACCTACACGACCGAAACCCGGCACCACTGCTCCATCGAACTAGCCTCCAAAGTCATCGACGACGAAGCCCGCCTCTACAACGTCCTCGCCCACGAATTTTGCCACCTGACTACCTTCATGATCTCAGAGGTGCGCAACAACCCGCACGGCGCGGAATTCAAATCCTGGGGCCGCAAAGCAAGCGCCGCGTTCAAAGACCGAGGCGTACAAGTCACCACCAAACACAGCTACGCCATCGACTACAAATTCGTCTGGGAGTGCATCGTCTGCGGCTACGAGTTCAAGCGCCATAGTCGCAGTATCGACCCGGCGCGCCACAGCTGCGGGAAGTGCAAGGGTGCGTTGGCGCAGACGAAACCCGTGCCACGGGGTGCTGCCAAGGCCGGCGTGGGCAAAGATGGGCAGGCGAAGAAGTCCGAGTATCAGGTTTTTGTGAAGCAAAATTTCGCGAGGGTTAAGAGCGAGTTGCTGGCACGGGGGGCGGAGGCGCAGATGGGCAGGGTGATGGAAGTTGTGGCGCGCGAGTATCGGGAGAGGAAGGAGGGGGATAAGAGGG
>JAPEUT010000430.1:0-16233 GCA_027946375.1 Neodidymelliopsis sp. IMI 364377 | reverse complement strand
TCAAAGCAGACTGCGGGTGGCGCGCAGGGGGGAGGGGTGGAGCTGGCGGCACGCTTCAATGGGATGATGGGGCTCGAGACTGGTCGTCGCAGAGGAAGCTCGCGGTCGCCCAAGCTGGAGCGGCCGGCTAGCGCGACTCGTGGCTTGGCGACTAACTCGGTACATAGAATTTCTTCTCACACCTCACTCTCCATCCACATGGCATTCGTCGCCGCCAGTCTCTTTGTGCAGAGACATGCCTCGAATGACACACTGTAAGACGCAGCCCGCGCGTCAGCCACTTGGTCTTCGGACACTCCAACGAGTCCCTCGGGAGCATCCCGTACCGTCGCGTCTTGCGTTGGTGCGGTGTATGCGGCTGTACTCCGGTTCGCGCTCTGTTGGCCCATCATGCTCAGCTTGCTGTGCTTGTTGTTCCAACAGTACCGTTGCAAGAACAAATCAAGGTCCTTCATAGTTCACACTTCCTCGCTCTTCAGGAGACCTTCCACGAAGAGTGTGACTCCTTGGCTACCTACAGACCCGCCCCCTACCCTATTCTATTCGGCGCTTGTCAGCGCCATCAGATTGAAATTGACATTGCCTTCTTCGCCTGTCATCATGCTGCGAATCACGCTCAAACACTGCTCCGACAAGACGTCGTCCTCGGCCTCCGTTAGCCCCAGATCAATAGGCCGCTTACGGTCACCGTCAAATTGATACAGGTGGCTATTGACATGTGACTTGACCAATGCAATATAGTGAAAGTCGATCTCATCCTCTGCGTTATCCGGGGCTTCAGTATCACCCGTCTTCGCCACCTCAGCATAAATGCCCTCCAGCTCACTATCGTTCTCCAACAAAAGTGCTCGCTCATCAGGTCGTAAAGGTAAGCAAGCATCTAGTAACTTGCCCACCGTCGATTGCTGTTCTACCACAACCAGTCAGCAAGCTTCACCAGACAAAAAAAAACATGTATTCACCAAAGCCATTCCTCGCTCCACTATTACACACCGCATGCAGAATCGCATAAAGTCCACAAGCATTGTTAATCGTCTGTCTGAAAAATACTACTTCCTCACCATCACCACTCTGGCAATACTCTTCCACCCCAGACTCCTCGCTCGTAACCCGCTTCTCGTACGCCTCAGTTGTCGGGAATACTAGAATTAGAGCATGTACGGGTCTGGGGAGAAATCCGAGTAGGTCCGGATCATCTAGTGAAAGCACATCTTGGAAGCAGAGCGATGGCGATACGCCGAGCTTGTGAATGAGTGACGTGAAGATTGAGGGATTGGACTCGAGGGGGATGAAGTGTTTGCGGTAGGGTTGTGCCATGGTATGAGACTTCTTGGTGGTTGTGTGGTGTCAGCTGGTAGGAGAAGGTTGTTGAGGCCTCGCAGTGCCAAGAGGTCAGCCTCGCGAGTTGATATTCACTTTACTCAACCCAACCAGGTACCATACTATTGACCTTCCTGTGCTTGAATTTCGCAGTTTTGTCGTGCGGTTGTCTTTGGTTTGTAGAAGTATGTAGACCGTGTATGTAGCGGCTAGCGGCTCTCGAGGTCTTAGAAGCCATAGCTGCCCTATACGAAGAAGCTCGTTTATATTAGCCGAACAGTTGCTGCTTGTGCACCACCACCTTAGTAAGCAATACACAATAATAACACTGCTACACCTTTAGGGCTATCTTATAAAGGTCCTAGCAGTAATATAGCCTTCCTATGTTATTTAGTACTCTCTAGTGACTAGTAGCAGTGTTGCGTTGCATTAGCGAATGTAATGTTCTGGTGTTCTTAGGAGGTGTTCGATCAATAAAAACGAGCTTCTTCATACATGCTTCACGATTCAGCAATATTACAAGTCATAACCACATTCGCTCTTGTGTCGTTAGATACATGCGACCACACAAACACAGCAGCACCGATATTATGCCAAATTACACAGAAAAGGCTCTTGCCTATTAATTGCTATATACACGAATTCACCAAAGCTGGCATTTACAACCAACAATCCTCTTAAACCTGGCTCTCGCTGTTGACTGTCCACGCAGTGCTATTGCTTCTCACAACCTCCTCACTCGTCTCGTCTCCCACCTGGACCGTGACATTGAACCCGGTAACTACCGGGCTACCGCTAGCACCATACAAGCTGTACACACCCGCGTTGAGCACCAAACTGCCGTTCCAGCTATCGCTGCTCAGATCCTCGGGCACGGTAGCCTGCACAGTCACGTTCTCGAGCGTGTTGCTCGCGTTGGGACCCAGGTAGGATGATTGTGTGAATGCGCCCAAGGTGAGAGGGTAGCCGGGGGCGAGAGCATAGCCCCATGCTACCGAGATGTCCGAGACGGATTGGATGTAGTTTTCCGTGAGGAGGGTGAGGTTGAAGGTGCTGTTGGGTGCAAGAGTCGAAGGGACTTCGATGCCGATGATGCGTGCCGAGGCGGCGGAGAGGGTGGTGAGAGCGGTTGCGAGAGTGGAGAAACGCATGATTGTGTGTGGTTGTTTGGTAGAAAGTGTTTGGTCTATTTGGCAAGAGATGAATGTAGTTGGTGTTGAGGTTGAGTGCTCGATGATATGTTAAACCACGTCCGCCGTCCAGCATTAAATACATCATGCCTACCTTTGCCCCATTGTTCACCAACTATCATCGTATCCACATCAATCAAAGGCTACCCTGTCGCGACGGTTGCATCGGAAAGAGTGCGCCCAGCACGCACGACTGCAGATCTCCCGGGACAGCCACAAGTTGCCCCTTCTAACCCTTTTCGCGTCTGCGACTGCCCTAACAGCTCACAGAAACCTGTCGATCTTCGCCCTCTGTTGCTATTTCGAGACGCCATGCTTCCGAAGGGAGAGGAAATACGAGGCTGGTGATGTGGGTTCAGAACTTTGGGTGGTGAGGCGAGTGCGTGCTACGTCATTTTTCGACCACGCTAGGCTCTATTTCGGGATTAGCTAGAAATTGCTATGGAGAGGGTCGTGAGATGATGACCTTCTATGTAGGGGAAAGACAATGTAGCGAGGCGAATACGATATCGTGACGGACAAGTACTGGTGTTCTCATTAATCTACTAGGCAGTTACAAGGCTGCAACAGGAGTAAGCACGAATATCGTATGCTACCTTCGCACTGAATCGAATGATGTCAGACATCCTTTGTCGATATCGTCTTCCGTGCTAACGCCATGTGCATCAACCAATTCGGAAATATTCGCAAACAATCGGTCTAATCATTTCGTCGCTAAGATCGGGATACGAACGGTGCGTAGACAGGCTAGGCATCACGTCCTTCTTCCATACATAAGAATAGGCATTCGCATAGTGCACAACAAGCGTATATTGCAAGCATTCATTTCTCGAGCTGTCAGTCTTCAAAAGAGAATGAACGGGCATATGTAGAATAGTCTGATCAATCAAATAATACCAAATATTCCCGTCATCAAGAGACAGAAGGTCAATGTATTGCACTAATCGCATGCTCAGCAGCCTAAAGCTCTGTCTGATATCCGCCCTTCCACTCATCCAGCCAATCAACAACAGAGTTCTTCAGGTACTGCTGTGCGTATACAACCTGGTTCGGCGGCAGAATAGGCGTTGTTTCGTTGTCAAATATACCGTTCTCTTCCCAGTGGTGCACACCGTGGCTGATCAAGTGCCACGGCTCCTCAACTGTGTCTTCCCTGCTCTCTGGGTACCAGAGCGGCGTTGCTGGGCGCCAGGGGTCGGCGTTTCCACCAATGATCGCCAAACGAGGGTAGCTGATGTTGAAGCCACCGTACTTGTTGACCTTCTCAATGTCTGGGGGCGTGGTGATGTTGAACTGTGCACGGCAAAAGAAGGTCAAGTACTCGAGGTCAAGGGTGCGCGAGATGAGGGGTTGAATGTCGGCAGGGGTGTTGCCCGTCTGGATGTAGCCCCATTCGGTGCAGACCTGGTAGCTCCAGCTGGTAGCGCCATAGTCTTCCAGCGAGGTATACTGTTGCAGAGCAGTGGTGTTCAGCGAGGTGAAATAACGGTCCTGTGTGTAGTTGGATCGGCGCCAGCCTGGAAGGACAGTCTGGTTGACCCAGCCAATAGCGTTCAATGTGATGTTTTGTACAAGAGTGTCGTTACCATAACCAGCCGCTGACACAATACCGGCGACCGTAGGCCGCAGGTTCTCGGTTGCAGGCGCAGCTAGGTCAGCAGACTGAGTGACATTTTGGCAGTAGTTGTAGAAGGAAGGTGAGTTGAGTTCAGGATCCCAGTTGGTGCTCTGCCAGCCATAGACGCCCGTCAGCTGGTTCGCGAAGTCACGGTTGTCTGTGACATTTCCGAGACCAAAGACAGTCTTGAGCGCCTGGATGTTCGCAGTGTTGTTGCCCAACAAGTGCTTGTCCACAACGTCGATCAAGGTTTGGGTGTTCTTGATGCAATCAGGAGGGGCAAACAGTCTGATGGGCTCGAAGTACTGCCAGAAGTCATAGATGGCTTCCGTGACTCCAGAAGAAGAAATGGCGCCATAGAAAGTGTCGGGGTATGTGACACGCAGGAAAGCAGCCTGAGCACCGGCATAAGAGCCACCATATACAACCCAGGGTGTGTTTGGTGCGGTGAGGTTCTTGTCCTCATGGCCTTTGAACTGGACGTTCCTTGCAAAGTAGTCGACTTCAGCGAGAGCTTGCTCGGTCGACAGAAAGCGCAAGTTCTCGGTCGTTAGATCCTCAGTGGGGAAGCTGGTACCGTAGTAGCGATGCTCAAGGATGACACCAAGACCTTTGGTAGCTTTGATGACTTGGTGAACAATGCCTTTCTGCAAGAATGGTAGGCGACCGGATCCATCGGTCTCGCCTCCAAGAAGGACGAAAACAGGGCCGCCGGGCTCGTAGTAAGTGTCGTCAAACCAATATCTGAGGTTGAAGGTTCCGTTAGAGTGTGGCTCGTATCGCGTGTCGTTGTGGAAGAAGTCGACTGGAACTGAGATATTGCGCTCAGGATACAACAGTGTCAAGTCAAGTTCATCGTCACGCTTGTGAAGGCTGCGCCTTGACTTTGTGTGTTGGACCTGAAAATCATAAGCTTATCAACGTCTCGATACTTGTCTAATCTACACAGCTCAGTTCAACATGCGAACGATAAGAGGCAAATAACAAGCATTGTCAAGCTTCCATCGTCATTGCGCCAATGCGCCACAACTTGAATGCATACATTTCGCACGTACCTCGAGTTCTCGCTCTCCGGCATTTCTCGGTCCAACTCGAATGGCTGTGGCCTCGAGGCCAAACAGGAGTCCTGCGACAATAGCCGAAAAACGCATGGCGTAAGAGTGCTGATGCGAAAATGCAGAATACAAGACACAGAAGGCAGTCGATTATATATGTAACGCAGTATGACGATGGCGACAGCTACATGATAGCAGGGATAAAATCATAGTACAAGACGAGCCATTGTGTTTAAGGAAGGTCGATAGTGCAGGGAACGACGACCAAGCTCAAAAGAGAAGGAGGAGACTTGGAGATCGTCGGCCTTGAATGCGGGACCGTTGTGCGACACATGAAGTCGACTTGCCGATAATGATTGATTTTCACAGCATTGATGTGCAGTTATTCTACATTTGAGAGGACGATCACGACTTGTCTGTCGCTTCCAAACAGCACGAGGCTTCGTTACGTGTACGAAGCTGAAGCTCGATTGAGTTGTGACGTTGTCGGAACCAATCGGCTCTCGGACACTATCTTGGCACGACTGAATGCGTGCTCAGAACCTTGCTATCACATTCTCGTGATGATGCAAGCTACAATCCTGATATATGCCTTGTTGGCTTGCCTAAATTTCTTGATGTTGGGCGAAAACTCCTCTTCTCCATTCTGCACCTGCGATAACGAGTACCAGGTTTCCACTGTAGCATTAGA
The DNA here is from genome assembly GCA_027946375.1 of Neodidymelliopsis sp. IMI 364377. Lineage (NCBI taxonomy): Eukaryota > Fungi > Ascomycota > Dothideomycetes > Pleosporales > Didymellaceae > Neodidymelliopsis > Neodidymelliopsis sp. IMI 364377. Next base: position 10,359 of record JAPEUT010000430.1, on the reverse strand, counting down.
GCGCATTTGAGCTTCTGTACTAATCCACTGAGCCTTGTTTGTTAGGCTGAAGACTTCTAAATGTCAGCAAGGCCGCGGTCGTCCTGGCCCTTTACAGATGGTAGTCTGTAGTTTTCAACATCATAGGCAGAGTGTAGAGTCAAACTTCACACAGAGCAGCAACACAATCAAGATCTTCTGCGAGCTATTAGTAAGGTTCAACCTCACATGAAAGTAAACTTACAGGTAAAACGCCAAAGCCCGACCTGTCCTGCTGGGACAAGCCGGGAAGCTCAATTCCTTTCCAACTCCTGCTTGGTCATCTCAAGGCCATTCGCTGTGTCGCTTTCCGCGCAACGTGCCAAGCGAGTCTTTATAAACGCGTATCGACCCTGAAGACGCATGTCATGACTGCAGCTGATCGCTTCTTATATGTAGCTAATCCTCCATGTCCTCGCCGTCGCGACCAGGACTTCTACTCCTCGCGCGCCCAGCACCGCGCCCACTCTGTCGCTTGTCGTGGTCGCGAGCGCGTCCCTTGCTGGCTGGTGGTGGTCGTACAAAGGCAAAATCGACCGTGACTTTTTGCTCGAGCAGCTCTTCGCCGTTCGCGCCCTTGATCGCGGCGTTCGCTTCTTCGAGAGTAGGGTATTCGATGAGGATGTATCCCTACAAAGATCAGCCCAGGCACCTGGACATGTAATACAGATCACCCACTTTCACGTAACCCGTGCGGCGGTCGAGGTTCATGTGCAGGTTCTTGATGGTACCGAATTCGCCAAACATGTCCTGCAAATCCTCCTCGGTCGCCTCCTCATGCACATTTGTGACAATGATAATCCAGCCCTCAATCGAACGGACAGCAGTTGCGCCCGCTACGGTACGCGCATCGCTGGCCTTGGGTTCGATTGAGCTCGTCTCGGGCTGCTCGCTCTGCTCATTTTGCTCGGTCTGCTCGACCTGATCGACCTCCATCTCGGTATCAGCCATGGTTGCGATTGTGGATGTGTATAGTCAGGTGATTGCGGCGAAGGTCGGTGGTGGTGAGCTTTGAGTAGTGGGTCGTTGTGGGCGAGATGACGGTCAAGCTTTCCGTGTCGCCAACTGCCCAGTAGCGTTGCGGCTCGCGCTAATTAATGCCTGGCACGTCTGGCCCGGACGCTCTTCTGTCCAGCACCCCCTCCAACAACGCGTACGTGCCGTTCGCCCTGACATCAGAACGCGCGAGTCTGCCAGGGAGATGGCGTTCTCGTTATCTGTTATGTCTATGATGCCAGTCAGCTCTGGATCACCTGCACCTTCCTCTTACCAATCGCTGAAGACGCGGACCTTGTTCAAAGATCTGAAATAGCAGCCCACTAGAGTCCAGCTACCCGCCCCGCTCGACGTCACTCTTTCGTTCATACTCCAAAATAATCTATAACAACCCTTTCTAACAGCTCGCTGTGGCCATGCTCCAATTCCTCGACAAGCTAGTTCATTACCAAGACCCTACTCTTCCTGCTTTCTCAAACCTTGCGTACTTATTTGCACTAATCCTATTGTCTGCTTTCCTGATATCCTACCGTTCACGACAACTCGAGGGAGAAGCTGTACGCTGACATCATGTCAAAGTTCACATCGGTGGGTTGATACCAAATCTACAAGAGAGGAAAAGTAAGCTGACAGTAGCAGATTGCCATGATCGGGTGTGGGAGTATGGGCGGCGGTATGGCCCTACTCTTTGCAGAAGATGGTGTACACGTCAACCTCTCCGATCCATCCGAAGAGGCCATGGACGCAGTCATTGAGAAAGCTGACAAAGCTGGCTACAATGGCAAGATCAAGAAGCACACAGGTATAAATCATTGAAACGTAATGATCACCAACATATGTGCTAACATTATCCACCAGACTACGACTCGCTCTGCAAGTCCCTATCAGAACCGCGACTACTGGTTTTCTCTCTACCTCATGGCAACGTCGGCGACAAGGTTCTTGAGGGCCTTATGCCTAAGCTGTCTCGCGGGGACATTATTCTTGATTGTGGAAATGAACACTTTGCGAACACCGAACGTCGACAGCACAAATGCCAGGATACAGGTGTGCGCTACATTGGCTGCGGTGTGAGTGGCGGCTACCAGGCTGCTAGAGCCGGTCCTTCTATGTGTCCAGGTGGTGACGAATCTGCGCTGAAGGAAGTACTGCCATTACTTCAGAAAGTCGCAGCGAAGGACCGCGAAGGCAAACCTTGTGTGGGTGTTATTGGTAAGGGTGGAGCTGGCCACTACGTCAAGATGGTGCACAACGGTATCGAACACGGCATGATGAGTGCTATTTGCGAAGCATGGGGCATCATGCGAAAGCTGGGTATGGGCTACGAGGAAATTGGTGGGGTTTTCAAGGACTGGAATTCATCGGGTGAACTGGTAAGCTCTGTCTATCCCAAAGTGATCAACCCCAATATCTAACGCCTCATATAGCAAGGTACATTCCTGGTCTCGATTGGCGCCGATCTTTCTCACAAGCGTGAGCCGGGTGATGACTCCAACACCGACCCACAGCAACACCCGCTAGTCATCTCTGAAGTTCTCGATAAGGTCGTACAGGACTTAACCGGTGAAGAGGGAACAGGAATTTGGTCCAATACCGAGGCTATCGAACTACATGTGCCAGCCTTTACGCTAAACGTCGCACACGCTCTGCGTCTTGCCTCGGCCTACCGTGGTGACCGCGAGCGGGCAAACAAGACCTTTGATGGAGGTTTCCCACCTAGCGATCTCAACGATGTCAAGGACAAGAAAGCTTTCATCGAGGACCTTCGCCAAGCGACATACGCAGGCTGTTTGGCCAGCTACATCCAGGGCATGAACATTATTGCACGTGCAGATCAGGAACACAAGTGGTCGATTGACTACTCCCAAGTCTGGCAGATCTGGCGCGCTGGCTGTATCATCCAAGCCGACTATATCTCTGACAATATCCTCGCGCCTGTCCTCAAGAACAACCCCTCATCCGATGATCTGAACCTCAACTTCTCTTCAGTCGTCGCCAAAGACATCAAGAACGCATTCCCTGCTTTACGTCGGATCGTTGCCAAGTCCGTGGAGACAGACCAGGTCATCCCAGCGCTGAATGCCAGTCTTGAGTACTTCAAGATTTCAACAGGCACAGACCTGCCAACAAGTTTCTACGAGGCCGAACTCGACTACTTTGGCAGCCACATGTTCGACAAGAAGGGCGACAAGGACGCGCAGGTTAAGAAGCCGATGGAGGGTAAGCACCACTTTGAGTGGAAGCCTGCGACAAGTCAGAAGGAGACCTACGGAAAGCCTCCTGGCGTCTGATTACGTAGTATAGAGCGAGTATATGAAGTTTTGAACTAATGAAATTCCAAAGTAACCACCAAAGTTTGTGCATTTGCATGTGGATGACGTGAACATGATGCGAATGAAGTTCAGTGATCACACCTGATGTGTACTGCTGTATAATTCCTTCAGCAAGATACGGATGACTTGAATATGGTCAAACAATAATGTTAATTCAGATGCAAGCCTCGAAGCACAGCTCAAGTATGAACCTATCCCAGCCAGTTGGCTAAGTACATGTCTACAGCCACTGGGAATTTTTTTTTACATTGTGCTTGAGACACTGATTTTGGGTATGGACACAGTGTTAGCTGAGTCAAAGCCACCAACGTGCATTGCGTCAAGAGTACCTTGCACGGAAGCTGAGCAACGTCTTATTTAGTGTATCATACCAATCTTAACTCAGAAATGAGTATGTCGTTCATCGAACTTGACCATAGACATACACAGGCAATCCTGAAGACCTCTCCGTATCTGCTCCTGCCACTAGCTACGCACACGTTTTGACTTTCCACTAGGAGAATTGGAAAGAACTACAATGACACAACTGCTATGAAACTTAGTTTCCCCGCGCTCGCCGCAACTTAATCATATCGTCTCGCATTATTCACCCGTACCCAAATCCACACCAAGTACCGCTCGTGAAACCACTATGTCTTCACCTTCGTCTCCATCAAGGTACTACACGACCTCACGCCACCGCATCATCTCCGCAAACATCTACATCCACAGCTTCCTCCTCATCGCCTCGTCCCTCCTCACACTAATGCTCCTCTGGCACCTCTCGACCATCACGCTGATTGCGGACTACGACATGCCGTTGTGGTGGGAACGGGCGTTTCGGGATGAAGTTGCGAGGGGGTGGAAGGTAGGTGTGTGGGTTTGTGTTGGTGTGTTGGTGAGTTTTTATGCATCACGAGTGGAGTGAGAGAGGCTGATGAGTTGGTAGGTTCCAGTGGATTGTTTGTACGCGCTATTAGTGTTGGATTGGTGGTGGAAGAGATCTTGTGTAGGAGGGGGGAGGGAGGACTTGGGAAGTGATAGTGGTGGCGAGAAGGGGGTGGGCATGGGAAGCCGTGAAGAACGACTTGGACAGCGCCAGACGAACGGAACGTACGCAAGCACGAGTTCGAGAGTGATACCAGAGACTCCAGATTCAGCATTCTCCGACACGGGTTCTAAACTGAATTTACAACCACACTCCCACCATCCATTCCTACATTCTCGCCTGTCACGAACAACCCAGTCGATTCTCCTCGCCACCTTCGACACCGTCATGATCCTCACCCTCACCGCCCACATAACCACATACTTTATCAGCCTACCAATCGCAATGTCATTCTGCACCATCCCCGCAGTGGTCAACTATCCAGACTAGGAGTTTGGATCCACCAAGAAGCTACTGAGTCTACAAGATCGCTGCATCGGATTGAACGTCGACATTCACATTGCTGGAGGCTTCGTGGTGTTTGTGGCTATCGTACTGGGATTGTTGCATCTAACAGCTGCAAGTGTGAAAATCTGGGGCCTGGTGACGTTGATGCAAGACGAGGTGGTGGAGAACTGGACAGATGAAGAAAAAGGAGGTGTTGGAAAGTGCAGAGTTGGTGTCGAAGCGTCAGCGAGAACTTCTGCGGTCGCGTCGTCTGTACAATCGAGCGCGACGCTGCGGTCGGTATCGAGCAGTACTTCTCTGACGCAGATTGACGGTGCGGTGGATACTGGTGATGCTCGCGACGCTGCCTCGATTAGCAGAAAAGGACACAGTATTGATATCGGGTTCGTAGATCGGAACGCAGAGCAGCAAATGCCAACAGCGAGGCGACGAACAGGGCACACGGACGAAGCCGATACGTCCAGGAATACCACAAAGTGGAGCGAAGCGCTGTTGGAATGCCTGATTGACGAGTAAGCAGCCCGAGAGTACACATTCACCAACAACCATTATTAGAAACACCAAATGCGATGATCAAAAGATAGGACAGAATAGAATTTTTGATTCCAATACGTCAAATCTAACCAGACGATTTGATCACACCGTGAGAGTACAGTAGAACCAACCCATGCAAAGCGCACAGTAGTAATAGGGACGGGCGTGAAAGGTGTCGAATTGCGCCTCCTACACGCCGTTACCGTGACGCCACGCTAAAATCCAGAACAGAGAAAAACAATGATGATATCAATGCGGTGATGATGGTACGCAGCAGGCAGACGGCAGGCGGGCGGGTATACTCTGCCTTCACGCCGGGAAGTGCAGGTGAGGTAGCAACTCGAAAACGTGGGCACGAACAATCACGGATTACCGAACCAAGACGTTGGAGCGTGGGAGCGGCGAAAGCCATCAAGGGAGCCAAAAGGGGTGGTGTGGCTCTGCGACACCGCTCCGCCTACTTCCGCAGTACCAGAGAGAGAAAGATTCCCACTCCTCGATGCATAAGGCCCAGCCTCGACTTGCCGGTCGTTGGCGGAATCTAACAGCGGTGGCTGACCCACGCTCTCCTAGGCGTTGAAGTCTGTGCCGAAACCGCTAGACCCGTACTGATTCCAATCCGTCTGCGCCTCTAGCATCCACGACACCGAGTCGAAGAACTCGTAGCTATTGGCGCTGGCCAGACCTTGGGGGAGCGCAAGCGGCATGCTCAAGGTATTGAGATGCGGGTTGAAGTTGGGCATGGTATGTGCGGGATTCTCGATGACGGTGCCGGGAGGTGGGGTTGAGCTGCTGGAGGAGTCCGGGTTTGTTGGGTTTGTGACGACGGTGTTGTCGAGTTGTTCTGCGGCGCCGCTGACTTGGGCTTCGCGCCAGCGCCATACGCAGTCGAACATGACGGACATACTCATGCGACTGCGGACAATGAGGCCGAGGGGGTCTTCAAGCATGCCGGTGCTTTCGCGGCGTTGCTGTGTCGTTTGTTGGGTTTGTGGGTGCGTGTTGTTGTTGAACATGTTTGCGATACCGGAGTTGCTGACCGATGGAGACTGAGACATGCTGTGCAGGCTGCGCCCTCGAGAGCTTTCTTTCCAGAGCTGTGCCAGGACTTCGGCAAAGCGGTCCAGGAGGTCGTTGGGCCACACTTTAGACCTTCTGAGTGCTTCCACTGTCTGTAGGACATACATGCGGCCTTTTGATGGTAGTCGCCCGGCAAAGTCTGAGTTGAGAAGTTTGAGGAGGGCGAACCCAGCGGCCAGTGCCATTTGCATGATGTAGTAAGGCACATAAGGCAGTTTGCTTTGCTGCTGCAATTTGAAAACTTGATCCAGATAGCCGGTGGCTGCATAATAGAGCGCTATCAGATCGTCGCGACGTTCTAGTCGAGGTTCGGGACTGAAGAAGGAGTAGAGGTGTAGGTGTAAGCACACGGCACAGTGGTAGAGCTCTTCCAGTTCTGCAAACGTTAGTTGGTGTTCTGGCGGGACAAAATTCAACATACCATTGTCGACTCCGTCCAATGACCCACGCTCTTCCTTGAGACGATCTGCCTCGAGTGTCATGTAAGTTGTCGCAGCATGATCCGCGAATCGGTGAGTGTTGGCTGAGTACAAGAGCTTGTTGATACGGCTCGCAGCCATCTCTTGACGCAGACGGACAAACAGCGTTGGCGGTATTGTGCGCATGTGATCTTCGTCGTCGACTTTGAACTCCAGCGTCGAGTCGTACAGGGTGATCGAAGGCTGGCCGTTGCCCGTTGATACTCTACACGTTGTCAGCGATTGCTTCAGTGCATGGAGAATGTGACTAACGTTTGAGCTACAATGTTGCAAACTGCCCATGTTCGCAAGCGGTCGTGGATGTCTTCCTGTTGCAATCTCACCTTTGTGCGCGAGAAGTCTTGAGGATGCGTAGGCTGGTGCAAGCCAATCTGCATGGCAATCTGCATCATAACACCGCACAACATGTACGTAGGATCCGTGACAGTGCGCTCTGCTGGAACTGGCCATGTACACAGCAGACACAATGCCTTGACGACGTGGTGGTTCGGCTGGTTCCTGATCGAGTCCCAGATGAGATCCGTCAGAGGCTTTGCAAGATCCTTGAGCAGCGTGGGTCGATTGCCTGAGCGCCGTGCCGCAACACTCAGGATAGCCCAGAACAGGAGCTTGTGGTCTTGAGAGTAGTACTCCTCGGGCGATCGCAGCTGGTCGAGGAAGGGCAAGAACGGGTGGTACAGCTGGAAATACTCGGTGAACAGCTCATTGACCTCACTGTGTCCCAACCGTACTTCGCCAGTGCCCAGTGTGTAGAACATGGGCGAGCCACTGCGCAGATCGAGCAGCGAAGTCGCTGCCACCTGCTGGTGCTGGGTCTGCAGGAATGCGTCGTCCTCCAGTTTGGGGGTGGGCCCTGCGGCAAAGTTGTTGTGGTTCTCCATGGGCGGCTGGGGTGGGTTGAGCAGCGGCTGGCCAGGCATGGGCGCGCGGCCCTCGTACAGCGCAAGCCGCTCTCGCAGCGACTCCATTTCCTTCTCCATCTCGGCATTGCGGTTGCGCTTGCCCACGCGCTTGAAGTTGGGCTCAATGACGCAGCGAAGGTTCTGCTTGAGGCATCGGTTGCAGCTCACGAAGGGATCGCGCTGGACATTGCACTTGAGCTACACGCGCAGTCAGCGGGGTCATCTGCTGGGGTTTTCTTCTCTTGGCCAGCACGCACCTTCTGCTGGCGGCACTCATTACAGGCGCGCTTCACGGCGATGTTGCGCCGTGCAGAGGCCGGGCGCGAGCCGTCTGCGTCGCCGTTCTGGAAGTCGTCGTCCTCGCTGGATGCAGAGCGCTTGAACCCGCGCGGCTGGCCGCCTGGCGGGCTGGTCGCGAAGCCTTGCGGCGGCAGGCCGGCGCCGGGGGTCGTGGGGGAGAGCTGGTCTGACATGGACATGGACATCATGGTGAGGTGTAGCTCCTGCAGCCGATGTCGCAGTCCGAGGTTGTGCTCTCACGCCTGAGTAGAGTTTTGGGTTGCGGGGTTCGGAGACAAATTGCGAGTGACTTTGGTGCCAGCCAGCACGCGGAGACAAGGCACGTCAGCTACCAGAAATCAGGCAGTCATGTGTTTTCCCGTCGGTTATCGCTGCTAGGACTGCTTTCGAGAACATGCACGCGCGAGCTTACTGCAGCATGCCGCCGAACGGTGGGCTCTGAAGGCCCGGTGGAGGCTCTTTGACTCACCAATGAGCGTCTGCATGCGCGCGTCGCTCCAGCCTCTTTAGGTTACCCTTCTCCGCTTGTACCCGCTGTGAATTGCAAACTCCAGGGCCATGCTGGGCGCCTTTGCCTAGTCTGCCAGCTTTTCGGACCTGCTGCTTTGTCCCCGACGCAACGAGGCACACATTGGCACTCTCCATGTCGTAAGAAAAATTGGCCAGGCTGGTAGACATAGATAAGCTTTCTCATACGCCCAGTCACGCAACGAGTCAGTGCGATCCCGACTTCTGTCAATTGGTATTGTGACTAGAAAGCCATTCATTACGTTGCTGTTCGGATCGTCTTGGACTTGTGGTCATAGAGTAGCTAGAGCCGTCTGGAGTGGTTTTACAGACTCGAGTGAGTGCACAGATATGGTTTTGTCGCATTGGCGTGCATAGGCGTGGTGGAATGTTAATCTTCACACGGTGAGAACGACACAAGGACTTGGAAGCGGGCTGTAACTGATCACCAGCAAACACAACAGTGCCATGCGACGGGCATAATCCTTAATCTGCTTCCCAGCATCAGTCGACACCAAATCCCTGCATGCACCACAGACTGCAGACTCCAAGCTCCTCGTCACGCGCCAGAGCACTTCAATGACTTGTGTTGCGCAGCTTGTGGATGTATTCGTGATCCTACTCAGCTACTATCCTGGTGGACTTCGGAGAGTGACGCAGAAATCGCCGTGATATCGTGAAAGTCAACCGAACCAGGAGACTGCCCATAATGCACATGAACACCGATAGCCCCAGTTTTGACATGCTTGAACCCCAGTTACCCTCGAATCATCACCGCTTAGTGCTTCTTCTGCTGAGACTCCTTAAGGACCTTCTTGACGACCTTCTGCTCCTCAATGAGGAAAGCGCGGACGATGCGGTCCTGGACGCAGTTGGCGCATCGCGAACCACCGTAGGCGCGCTGGACGGTCTTCTTGGGGCGGGAGACGGTGGCGTATTCGCGGGGGCGGAGGGCGGGGACACCGGCGAGCTTGGTACCGCAGTCCTGAGATGTATCAGTACGTGTGTGCGAGGATCCAGTCGCACAAAACTTACACCGCACTTGGGGGCAGTGCCCTTCTTCTTGATGTGAAGGTAACGGAGCTCACCACCGGGAGTCTTGATCACGCGGACCTTCTGGCTCCTGGTGTTGTAGGGGGCACGACGCCTCTGACCAGTGTTAGCCATCGTCCAGCATGCAGCCGAGCATATCCATCTTCATGTTTTCCTCGCTCGGTGGATCGGTGCGACGTACGTAGGTGAGTCTGGTGGAAGGCATTGTGATTGATTTCCCGGGGAATCAGTGGGTGATTGTCTGTTACAGAACGTGAGCGAAAATTCGAGCTGGAGTCGTCGCGAGTTTTCCGAGAGGCAATCGAGAATGCAGGCAGTCGATGCTGTCGTCGGTCTGCACAAGTTGGACAGGGCTTCGCTGGGGCAGGCTTACCGCTGGGCGTTAGTAGTCGTGATGTCGTGAAATTTCGTTGCTCCCTCTCGTTGTTGCCCAGTGTGCTGCTAGCGCCAATTTTAGCGAACCTCGAACTTCAATCGGTGCAGGTCACGTGGACGCAGCCTAGCGCGTCGAAAAGATATCATCAAAGCTGCGACGCCACTAGAGACGCATCTCCATCGCCAATCGCTGCCACGCGTGGAGCATCACATCGAGCTCGACGCGCATCTGTATCCCGTCCCTTTCGGAGCATCCAGCGACCGATCCGGAACTTGCGCGCGGACGCGACTTTCTTACATCGACCGCGGCGCGCCGTCGTCCGCAAAGCTTGGGGAACCCATCTCTGAGCTACATCACGACACGACACGACCACGACAACACAACGAGACGCCCTCCCGCCATGGCG
>JAPEUT010000043.1:0-124961 GCA_027946375.1 Neodidymelliopsis sp. IMI 364377 | reverse complement strand
GTGGTGGGTGGTGGGTGGTGGTTGTGGGTTGTAACTTGTGGGTAGCGGGGGAAGGGAGGAGGCGAGATGGAGAAATGTGGTTTTGTGTTTGTTTACTGGATAAGGAGTTGTGTTGTATGGTGTGGTGTGGTGTGGTGTTATGATGTTATAATGTCCCGTACCACACTAGACACCACTGCCGGGCCGATGTACACCACACTACACTACACTACATTACTCATGCCCACCGGCCCTAGCGGGTCAGGTAGGTAGGTGGGCTCGCAGCTTGGCGTTTTTCACTGCCGTGAGGACGTGAATATTTGCCGTGTGGTTCAAGTACAAATAGGTGGCTTGTCGGTCTTTTACTTTTGGGGTATCATCAGTACTCACCATGGGCTTCCGAATTCGAACTCGAACTCGCAATGAGCGTAAGAAGCAGGTCTTGCTTGGCTTCTGCTTCGCTGCTACTACCATGGCAACGGCTTCCCAGCACGGCAACCTCGCACTGTCGCGAGGAAAGGAGGTGCTGCTCTACCGCGACGCATCGCTTTCCGTGGACGAGCGGGTGGAAGACCTACTCCAGCGGATGACGCTGCAAGAGAAGGCTGGGCAAATGTTCCAAAGCATTCTCAACCTCCCGGGGAACGGGAGTTCAGTGCCTGTCAATACAACGCAGATATCCATCCAGCGGGATTTCCAGACGCACTTCAATCTCGCAGGCGCGGTCGATAGTCCCAGGGTTGCGGCGGCGTGGCATAACCATCTTCAGCAACTGGCGCTGGATACGAGGCTTGGGATCCCGATTACCATGTCTTCGGACCCGAGACATGCGTTTGCCGAGTCGGTGGGTTCGGCTATTGCGGCTACTGCTTTTTCTCAGTGGCCGGATAGTCTGGGGCTGTCGGCACTTCGAGACGCGGACTTGGTGAGGAGATATGCGGATGTGGCCAGGCAGGAGTATATGGCGATTGGATTGAGGTCTTCGTTGCATCCGCAGATCGATATCGCGACTGAGCCGCGCTGGGCCCGTATTGGAGGGACCATGGGCGAATGTGCGAATCTGACTGCTGAGCTCGTGGTGGCGTATCTTGAGGGCTTCCAGACGAAGACGTTTGGGAATCAGTCCGTCACAACTGTCACGAAGCACTTCCCTGGTAGTGGACCAGTCCAGGATGGAGAGGATAGCCATTTTGTGTATGGCAAGAACGCAACGTACCCTGGCAACAACTTCGAGCACCACCTCATTCCCTTCAAGGCTGCCATTGCCGCTGGTGCGCGTCAGATCATGTCGTACTACTCCCGCCCCATTGGCACAAAGTACGAAGAGGTTGCTGCTGGGTTCAACAAGGGCCTCATCACTGATCTTCTTCGTGAAGAGCTCGGGTTTGATGGTATCGTGGTGAGTGATTGGGGTTTGCTGACTGATGCTGTCATCCGCGGCCAAGATATGCCGGCGCGTGCCTGGGGCGCGGAAAATTTGACCGTATACGAGCGCGCTGCCAAAGTACTGGATGCAGGTGTGGACCAGTTTGGGGGCGAGCAAGTATTCGCTATCATACAGCAGCTGGTCGGAAACAACACAATTAGCGAATCGCGTATCGACGTCTCAGTCCGCCGGCTCCTGCGTGAAAAATTCCTCCTCGGCCTCTTCGAGAACCCCTTCGTCGACGTCGACGCCGCGGATTCAATTGTTGGCAGAGCAGACTTCATTGCCCTTGGGCAGGAAACCCAACGGAAGTCTTTCACCCTCCTCACAAACAACGCCACCATCCTGCCCCTGCGCCATTCCACCACCACAAAATTCTACACCGAGGGCTTGAACTCCACTCTCCTCGCGTCCCGCAACATCACTGTCGTTTCCACGCCGCAGGAAGCAGACATCGCTATTCTGCGCCTCCGAGCCCCCTATGAGCCCCGCCCTGGCGGTTTCGAAGCTAACTACCACGCCGGCAGTCTTGAATACAACGCCACAGAGCGCGCGCGCCAGGCGGCCATCTACTCTGCTGTACCAACCATTGTAGACATCTACCTTGACCGCCCTGCCGCGATTCCTGAGGTGGCACAGCAGGCCAAAGCGTTGATGGCGAACTATGGCGCGTCGGGGGACGCATTGCTGGATGTTGTGTTTGGATTCGACGGGTACGCGCCACTGGGGAAGTTACCGTTTGATTTGCCGCGGAGTATGGAGGCCGTGGAGAACAGTAAGGAGGACGTGCCGTTTGATACCGAGAATCCGGTGTTTAGGTATGGACATGGCTTGAGGTATGGGGAGTATTGAGGTGGGTCGAGTTGTGGAGGAACGGAGTGAAGTTATGGGTGAGGTTGGAAAGTAAGGATTGATTTGAATGAGTTATGATTGAACCCTTCTTGTCGCTGTGTAGTACACGTGACCTGGTTTTTGTCGCGCCTTCTTCTGTCGCAGCAGTGTTATGATGTGTTACCGCCAGGACAAGACAGCGTAGCTCCAGGGCAAAGCAACGCAGCGCCGGGACAATACAACGAAGCGCCTGGGCAAGACAACGAAGCTTCAGGGCAAGGCGGCATTGCAGCGTGATCGCACGCAAGTCACTGGCAAGAGAGCGGCACCCAGTCGGTCCAAAGCGAAGCATCAAATGAATGCAAAAGACGCGACGAAGACGACGATGATACCAGCGAATATGACGATGCCAGCGACGATGACGACGATGACAGCGGAGACAGCGTGTCAGAAACGGAGAAGGACAACAGCTCAAAGAGTAAGCCTTACAGGAAGAAGGGGTTTTGCACAACAGTAATACCACTATCGCAAGTTGCGTGTGAATACCAGCTGCCGCCAGGTGTGTGCAGGGTCACATATGCTAAACTTTAACATATGTTCGACGGCGATATATTGGAACCTGTTTTGTTCAGTACCGTTACCGAAAGAAAGACCAAGTCTTGCGCTACATCAGAGCAACGACTTTACTATGACTCAGCCTTCTTGCAACTGGTACGCTGCCTCGCATTTCAACAGATGGAAATGGAGGTACCCGTGTTGAAGCCGTTCCATACTCTCAAACGAGTACCAGAAGAGGCACGGCGGCTAATCATGAATGTCAACACCTGCTTCATGTCATATGCCAACTCTTATGCTAGCAAGGCCATGCTCATCAGGCTAGCATACTGGTGCCGTGACTGCCACGTCCCACATTCCAAACAATTTCAAGCGTCGACAGTGTTTGGTCTGGTACTAGCGAGAAAAGCACAAGAGTTTGCTCATTGGATGGATAACGACACAGCAGTCTCACATCTATGTCACTGGGCAAAATGCGTGAACATCACGCACGTTGTGAAGGAACAATTGCATTTAAATGGCCTTCGCAATGCATGTATTATGAAACTCAGGGCACTACTCAGGCGCGAACGGTCAACAACATTGGCAGATCACATGCAAACTATCCGCCAAGGCTGCTCCCACGGAGACAACACATCGAGATGTTTTCCACCAGGCGCCTTACCATTCCGCACGACTATTGACATCACAGCACGGACAGCACAAACCGTCGTACGGCCATGCATTCTGCCGGGATGTGCCAAGAGCACGGGCTCGACTTTCCTGTCCATATGTACGGAGCACAGCAAAATCCCGTGAGGCCCCAGCTGCGATTGTACGACGAGGACGGTCCAGGCCATACAGCTCGAGTCGAATACACAACCACCAAATACTGCCCTCCGTCATTCCACGATTACATTCTCAATCAGGCATGGTCTCCGTACGGTATCTTCGCAGGCTACCTACAACACTACACAACACATCATGGCGCAGACGGCTCTGACACCCAACAGGAGGAAGATGACGATGATGGAGAGGAGGACCAACGCTTCGATGGCGAGGAAGAAGCAGCGCTCTTTGTCATCAATGGGACTCTCACGGATAAACACCACGCATATGGGAAAACTTCAGCCAGGTCGCTTCGCAGGGATTTCGACACTTTTCTTAAGTTCCACGACATGCCGTACTGGGCAGGATGGCGTCAACTAATCATATCAAGTCTACGACGTGTCCACTCAGCTCTATGATATCGCTCAATGTCAAACTCGTACGTTACTCTATCTTGCAATGAACTCGAACGTAGTGGCAAGTAAAATGCTCACCAGAGACTATACCGATATATCATCATTTCACATCTATGTCAACAAAATTGTAGCCGCCAACTTCCATCTTGATACTTTCCCAATCACGTTCAGTCCGATTGAAGTCTCCGTACTATTCAGGGTTGCGGAAAATCACAGCTCCTACACCCTGACCTCGAGGTCAATCTACAAGACTGTATTCGCCACACAGATTATCACAGCTCGCTAGACTTTCCAACAATTGCTGGAGCCGTCACCTGAGTGTGTTATTCCAATGATACGAGACAGATGTGGACAGCAAGAACTGGCCATAACGGTCGCGCTACTATACAAGCTGCGCTGGAATGAATTCGAATACGTCGTCGCTCAAATTAAGGGCTTTTTAAGAGGACACACTATTTGGCTTTACTGGTGAACTGAATTCCTTGTAGTCACAGGCTTTTCATACGTGTGGAAGGCAGGTTTGTCTGAAACACTCGTCTCAGCGGCCCTTGAAGGCGATGTAACGATGGGACATCTCTGTAATGGCTGTCGAGATGCACTTCGCCAGAAAACTAGCCATCAAATAGGCAGGTTCTTGACTTTCCAGGTTGGTAAGGGATTAATATACTTGTGTAGGGGGCTTGGAGGATTGTGAGTATTTGCTATTTGATGATGTGTTTGTGTACTAATTTCTCGCGATAAATCGTATCTTGCCATTGTTCTGAGTGGGCCCTCAGAGAGTTTGTACCAATGGTTGGGTAAGAGCGTAGATTGAGGGATGAGGAGTTATGGGGGTGGCTCGGGTAATCTGGGTTGCGAAGCGAGGGGCGAGGGTTGGGAAAGAACAGTTGATGTATAATAATTAATTGACAGCCTTTAACTTCGAGAAATGTATTGTACACAAGACACTAACAGAAAAGAAAAAAACGAAAAGATGTCAGATAACCAAGACCTCAAAATAATGACTACACTCAACAGTCACAATCATGTTCCATCACAGCACGACACATGGTACATGTAACCGCCCTCTCAGCCTGCACACAGCACGCCGCCCAAGCAGCAGCGCACTCCCTGTGCACACTGTTTCCACACCCGTCTTTGCACCACTCCAAGTCCTTTTCCGCAGAGCGTGCCAGAGGTGTGTCGGAGTAGCAGATTGGACAGTTGTCGGTGAGAGGTAAGCGGCGGACGTGGGTGATTCTGCAGCGGCTGAGCGTTGAGGATCTTGTTGGAAGCGGAGATTCGGCTCGTGTGCTGCTAATGGCATGTGGAGGGGAGCCTGGTGGGGTTGGGAAAGCCGATGATGACGACGACGACGAGGATGATGATGAGGAGGAGGAGGGAGAAGAGGAGGATATAGAGCGGGTGGGAGATGGGTAACGCGAGACTATGGCAGAGGAGCTGCTGCGTACTGTGCGTGAGGACGGAGCGCTGGAATTGACGCTCGAGCTGGCGCTGGATGTCACGCTCGGAGTCCTTGATAAGTGGAGCGACGATATATCTGCGGTTGGAATGCGAGCAATAGACGGTGTGACAGGTAGATTTTGAGAAGACGTTTGCAAAAGTTGGATGCGGCGTTCGGCAGTTCGAATCATGTCTAGCATTGAAGCGATGCTTCTCTGAAGGACCTCTGCTTCAGACTCTGGGTGGTGGGAAAGCGTGGACGAAGAGGCGACAGAACTGGATGATCTTGAAGCACGCATGGGGGTATGGGCGGAACGATGCGGTGCGGATGATGCAGTGGAGCTTCGTGTGTCTGCTCTGCTTCGCAGATCTGCTTCCCTTCGTCGTGATGCTGCTTGGAGTTGTGCGAATTCGTCGTCGCTGGCATCAGAAATGAGATGACTCCACCCATCTACCACCTTTGCGACTTGGTTTCGGTGCCATCTTGGACAAAGCCAGTAGTGAGCCAGTCTCTCAAGTATAGGCTGGAGGTGCGCCACATTGAGTGGTTGTGACGACAGTTCGGCGATTATGCGCTCGACGTTGACCTGATTAGCGTGGCTAATGTGAATGAGGCACCTGCGACGCTTGGAGTAGGCATAGCCAAAGCACCGATGTTCTTGATGAAGATCAAGCACTGCTCGAGGATCCCACTGGGTTTCCGAAGCAGATGCATAAGATCGGCTGATGGTGCGAGAAGATACTGAAGACATGGTAAAGATGAATGATGCTGATGGTACTACTCCAGCAGACACAGGCTCCCAAGATATACGCCTCGTCTCGCCCACTCACCCCACGCAGTCTCAGACACTCCAGCCATAGCCAAAGCCCGGAAGGGACCAAAACTCCATGCACAGAGGCTGTGCACAAGAATGAAAAGCTGCCTGAGGAAGCAAAGCGCTTTGTGAGACCATGTAGATGCACTGCGAGACAGGTCGTTCCGAGGAAGTATTCTCGTCTGCCTACATGAACTGCAGGAATCGATACCGAGTGACATCGCTGTTCATGCGTAGGATGCGGACAACGAGGCTGATGCGGCGTAGTCGAGTGCAAAGGATTGATGCATGGCGCCTTCATACTCTATAGATGTTGTGTTCTAACATGAAGTGTTTCGTGGCGCCGTTGATTGGCCTAAAACGAGGGTCGGGTGTGCTGTGCCACAGCCGCAGCACGACTGGTGCATTGGCGCTTAGACGAGAGCATGGGCACTGCAACGGAGGATTTGCTCGAACTGTTTTTGCCCACGAAGAAAGTGACAAGGGACAAGTGTTCTAGCTCGGCGGCTCAGCGTGACAGGATGAAGAGTGTAGCGAAGGTGCAGTGACAAGCGCGTAAGAGGCCGAGAATAAGGCTTGCGCTAACAGGCGACTGTGGCAGCATAACAAAACGCATGAAGACCAGGGATGAGAAGGAGAGGAAGAACAGAAACTGTGACGACATGAGGGTATCCACTTTGATTATACTCTGGGCTGAGGTGGCTGTCTCCCCTTGCATCGATGTAAACGGCGACGAAGGACTACTACGGTAATGCACGCTTGCAGTCAAAAATTGGTCTGTTATTAGATGAGATGGTGATAGCGAGTGATGGCATGGGTGAGGTCTCTAGTGGGGCGGGTGTACCTGCCGGGCGATAAGGTGTGGAGAAGCGATAGTGACGCAATTGGCACCAAACAGAGCTCATCCAGCCATAGCTCCCGGACATAAGCTGTCAGCTGTCTCCACCACAACGTGCGAGAGTGGTGCTACCGCTACCATCTTCCTCTTTGTGTATACATGTATCTTGACGCGGGCAATGAGAAACAACACGGCGTCATGGCCAACGAGCGCACTCCTCTGATCCAGACAGTCGAGGTGCGACCCTACGTTCGCGACCGCTATCCCCACCACCGCCTGCGCTTCTGGTGCACCTCTGTCCTCTCCACCGTCGTGCTGGTCGGAGGGTTAGTTGCCGTGCTCCTCTTCAGCTTCGATTGGAAGTCTGACAGCGACTCGCCGGTCATTCTCGAGCATGCGCACTCGCAGAAGATAGCTGAGGACTGGTCACGTCGCACAGGCTTGAACTACGAAGAGCTGCAGACTATCCTGCTCGAGACGCCAGATGCTGACAAGGCACGCGAATGGAGCGAATACTACACCAGTGGGCCGCATCTGGCAGGTAAGAACCTGACACAGGCTCTCTGGACTAAGGAGCGGTGGCAGGAGTTCGGTGTCGAGAGCACCATTGTCGACTATGACGTCTACATCAACTACCCCAAGGGCCACCGTCTGGCGCTGCTTGAGAAGGACAACGTCAAGTTCGAGGCTCGATTGGAAGAGAACGTGCTGGAGGAGGACAAGGCGAGCCAGTCGGCAGACAGGATACCGACGTTCCATGGCTACAGCGCCTCGGGCAATGTCACTGGAGGCTACGTTTTTGTCAACTATGGCACGTATCAAGACTTTGAGGACTTGAAGGCTGCGAAAATCGATCTGAAAGGCAAGATTGCCTTAGCAAAGTACGGTGGCGTCTTCCGTGGATTGAAGGTCAAGCGCGCACAGGAATTTGGCATGATTGGTGTTGTCATGTACAGTGACCCAGGCGATGACGGCGAGGTCACCGAGAAGAACGGCAACGCAACTTACCCAGACGGCCCAGCACGGGAGCCAAGCAGCGTCCAGAGGGGCAGCGTGCAGTTCTTGAGTAAGTGTGCCTCAAGCGCTCTGATGTCTACTAAGCTAATAACCCAGGCTTCGCCCCTGGTGACCCTACCACTCCAGGCTACCCTTCCAAGCCTGGTGTGCCTCGTCTACCCGTCGACCACGCCATTCCCTCGATCCCTTCGATCCCCATTTCGTACGAAGATGCACTGCCCTTGCTGAAGGCCCTCAATGGCCACGGCCCAAAAGCAACCTCTTTTGACAAGTCCTGGCATGGCGGCGGTCTCGACTACAAGGGCGTCGACTACAACATCGGTCCGTCGCCAGATGGGCTTACTCTGAACCTCGTCAACGAGCAGGAATATGTCACAACACCTCTGTGGAACGTCATTGGCGTCATCAACGGAACCATCCCAGATGAGGTTGTCGTATTGGGCAATCATCGCGACGCGTGGATCGCTGGAGGCGCATCGGACCCCAACAGCGGTTCGGCGGCCTTTAACGAGGTCATTCGAAGTTTTGGCTTGGCCCTACAGGCAGGATGGAAGCCGCTCAGGACGATCGTGTTTGCCAGTTGGGACGGCGAAGAGTACGGCTTGGTAGGTAGCACCGAGTGGGTTGAAGAGTATCTGCCGTGGCTCGCCGGCTCTGCGGTAGCCTACCTAAATGTCGATGTTGCAACCAGAGGTCGTGACTTCAAGCTCTCAGCGGCGCCGCTGCTTACTCGAGCTGTTGAAGAGGTCTTGCCTCTGGTACCCTCCCCAAATCAGACTGTCGCAGGCCAGTCCGTTTTCTCGCTCTGGGACAAGCACGTCTCCACCATGGGTTCAGGTTCCGACTTCACCGCCTTCCAAGACTTTGCCGGCATCCCTTCCATCGACATGGGTTTTGGCTCCAACTCGAAGGACCCTGTCTACCACTACCACAGTAACTACGACTCTTTTGACTGGATGGCCCGCTATGGCGACCCGGGCTTCCACTACCATGCCACTGTCGCCAAAGTATGGGCCCTTGTTGCAGCAAAGCTTGTCGAGACTCCAGTCCTCCAACTGAGCGCCAGCGACTACGCAACCGGCTTGGACAAATACATCAACTCAGTCAAACAAAAGGCCAAAGACTCCAACTACGCCGCATCAGAGAACATATTCGCGCCTCTCGATCACGCAGCCGCACACTTCAAATTTGCATCCACCATCCACGACGGCATCGCCGCCCAGCTCCTCGACGACTACTACCATGCCGACATGCCGTGGTGGAAGCCCTGGCTCAGAGTCCGCCTCCTGCTCGCCATTCGCAACGCAAACACCAAGTACAAGCTCTTAGAACGACAGTTCCTGCACGCCGAAGGCCTAGATGACAGGCCTTGGTTCAAGCACATCGTCTTCGCACCCGGTAAGTGGACTGGGTATGCCGGCGCCACGTTCCCGGGTATTGTTGAGGGGATCGACGAGAGCGATGATGCCAAGGCAAGGAAGTGGATTGCGATTGCGGCTAAGGTCATCGATGCGGCTGCGGACTTTTTGGAGAAGGAGTAGTTTTGGGCGTCGGGTGGTTATAGCGATGGAAAGATTGCATGCATAGCAATGTTGATGTAGCGTCATTAGTAGTTAAATAAACCTTCTCAAATACCACCCTTTTGCGTGTCGTTGCCTTCTCGAAGAATCCTATCGTAGCCTCCATGTTGACAATCAATTAGACAACCTGCGGAACAAACCATCGATCTTAGCTTTTATATTAGATTTAAACCGCTTCGTAGACACACAACCCCTCACCTAAAACCCATCATGATTCTGGGACAAAAACACAGAATCATCTGCCCAAACACCCGTCCATTGAGAATCCGAGGTACCCGAGAGATTAAGAAACATCTCAGGATCTTCAAAAGAATTACACGTATCCGGCCAAGCACTGAGCGCTTCTTCCGTCGTGAGGGCTGAGGGGGAGGTATTCCAATCGTAGGTATCTCGCCACTGCGCATCGGATAGATCAGAGGTATATGTGAAGATTGCGCTGTCGTTGAATGGATCAGAAGTGCATTTGAAGATCCCGCTATCGCTGAATGTATCAGAGCATGATTGTGACATTCCAATTGTGTCTTGTGGCACGAAGGGCTTGTACTCGAAGTTGGGGTTGAAGTCGAGACTGGAAAGCGAATTCAATTGCGGATCATACTTTGTATACCCGTCAAAACGTAAAGGCGTGGGTGGCGCTTCTTGCTCGGCACGCTGCAGGATCTTGGTCAAGGACTGGTATAACTCTGCTGTGGTCAAGCGATCGACAGGGCCTTGATGGGTCAAGATTGTATCGACGACGTCGAGGACTGGCTTGCTGATCTTGTCGTTGGGACGGACCGAGTTTCTGAGGTTGGAGATCCAGCTGGAGACTGTGGGTGATAACTTTTGACCGTCATGAAATGCAGCGGTTAGATTGTCGAGGGAGGTCTTCGAGGATATTCTGCGGTCCTTTCGGAATGTTCGCACACCATCGGCTCCGCAGAGTGTCCAGACAACGAATTCGAGCATTATGCAGCCCAAGGCCCAGATGTCGTGGTTTCGGGAGCGGCGGACAGAAGTTACACGACCTGATTTAGTATTGTCATACTCAGGGGCACCTAGGTGTTGTTAGTGTGAGTGGTAGTGTATGAAAGACTGGTTGCCCTTACAGTATCTTCGGGTGCCACCTCCCCACATGACAGAGCAAGAGTCGGCCTCTTCTCCTGGGCGAGACTGCTGCTGTAATCTCATATGAGCGAGCCCAAGGTCTCCGATCTTGAAACGAGTATGCTCCTTCTTGTCGCTAAAGAAAAGGATATTCTCAGGTTTTAGATCGCCATGACGACCATGCAGTAATCCACCCTTGCTAGGCTGACGCATCTGATGCAACGTATCAACTGCCTTGAACAGATCAAAGAACCGGGAATAAGACGTTGAAATATCCCTGAAAGCTCTAGGCGGTGATGTGCACATCCAGTAGTCCCATAGATCGCTTTGGCCACGTTCCAGGAGCAAATTATGAGTAACGTGTCCAGCAGCATCACGGTCCCGGAACGTGCCAAAGCATTTGGTGATTGCGTTAGATCCGGAATGAGCAACGGCGTTGTATGCACCGGCTTCTTGCATAAACAGCTGGCAGTCTGCGTGTGAGAACTGCTTCACCGCGTACAACATAGGTTCGGAGGACCGACGGAGCACCATGTCGAAGGCAATCTCGACCTTAAAGATCGTGGCGGTTGCACCCTTATCACTGATCTTATCAATCCAGTTAACTACGAGTAAGCATACATCGGATTGTGGTTCGGCAACAGATCCAATGGCCGAGAGACTACAAAGTCTAATGATGGACAGGTTTCTAGATTCGTGACTTGGCAGCTGTTGTCCAGGCTGGGAAGTCTCGAACATATTATGCAGATCAGCGAGTAAGAGCTTCAGATCGTTTGATGAAGCAAGCGATGTTGAGGTGCTGAGCATCGATGGCGTGATACGGTCAACCGCAGGTGTCAAGACTGCATTTGAGCTGGTAAGCCCACTCTGTTGACATCCTTCGTTGCCGATTCGATTGCCACGATCCCTGAGTTCTGCGGCGATCTTCGTGGGTTTAGTCGAAACAGAATGTCTAGTGTTGACTCTAGCATGCCCGGAATGATGCTTTGCGGTGTGGTCATCCCAGTCGTTTCGGCTTCGAAAAGAATACTGACACAAGCCACATCTATCTGGTCTTGCTATACGAAGATTGAATACTCGGCAATGGTTCAGATCGAGATCGCCCGAATGCTTTAGCTTGCTGTGCCTTTGTATTTTATCAAGTCTGTGGAAAATCATCGGCCGTGATAAATGATCTTGTGTACAAACATAACACACCCAGTAGTCTCCGGGGTAGGCTTCGTTTTCGTGTCTTCTTCTGTCACATATAGAAGTAGACAGGCGACCACAGCCCAATGTGCAAGGAAAGGTGCCTTTTTGTGGCCCGCTCTTCTTTGACGCAGCGCAGCCTTTACGCTGTCTGCTCCGGATATCATGCTCGATCGAACTGAGTATTGAGCTCGGCAAAGCAGATGTAAGATTACCCCAGGTAGGGCGTCTCAAGTGTGCTGGCGTCGGAGACGAACATACTGCAATGCTCAACGACTGTTGGGTAGAATCTACGGAATTTCCTCGCAGAGTCAGTCCACCTGACTTGATACCGTTGGTCGAGATTGACTGTGCGACATCGGATGGCAGTTGTCTATTTCTCGATATGTTGCAAGACGCTTGTGGTGGGGACGTGACGTTGGTATTACGAGGGGTGAAGATCGGAAGGTCGATCTTCGGGACACTGTCTACTGACGTGCCTTCACTCGAACATTCCGAGCTACTCAAAGGTGTTGTGTCGGGACCCAGTATTTGCGAGGTTTTGGTAGCGAGATGTTCTGCAGCTGCAGTTCTAGTAGGTGAATGGAGCTCTTCCAGAATGGCGGAGTTCGACGTATCGAGAAGTACACCAAGACAGGTCACGTCTAGATCGTCGATATCTCGTTTTGAGTGATTGCGCCAGGCTTGGATGATGTCGATTTGCCAGTCTTGTAGTTGGTCGCTCATTGTGAGCAGGTAAGCTGTGGTGAGAAGTGTCGGTATGGTTCTTCTACGTTGCCGGAGCACGCAGGCGCAAAATGATGCTTTCGATTGCTGAACGTCTTGTCAAAAAGACTATCCTCAACAGCCTGTGTTGTGATATACATTGTCGCTCTAAGGCTGAAGAGGCCTGCATAAGTGCGAAGGTCAGGGCAAGTTGAGGGCAACCAATCAGCTTCGTTGCCCTCAATTGGCGCCAGGTTGCCCTCAGCTGCGCAACTCGTGCGAGCACAGCCACGGGAACGGACTGGGTAATGACGTCGTTCCGCGTATCGTACTAGGGGATGGCCATTTGACGCGTTAATGGAACTTTAGGAAACTATCTTTGGACTTCGGTGTGGTTGATGTGCCTTGACGCACAGATGGAAAGAGCAACCTGAATGGCAACATCGCCCCCCGTTCATACTTGCAGTTGGACGAAAGGCTGACATGCAAATATCATGATTCAATTCATTCGTAATCGTTAAGACCATAAACCTCCCAAGCCCATCTTTTCCAGTATGCCCACCAGGTCTTTGTCAACGATCTTGTCCCACCCTCTTTCCGGCCCCCACGCGATCCTCTTCTGATTGAGCTTCGCCTCGTCTAACAGGCCCGTCAGCAGCGGACTGCTCTTACTTACGCTAGGATAAGCATCGAACTCGACCTCTCCGATTGATGGAATCTGCGCAAGCAAAGCTCTTAGCAGCCCTACACAGTATTCAGTGTAAAAAGTCTTCTCGCCTGTTCTGAAGCCCTCGAAGATCTCACTCGACGCCGGGTCAATTTCCACAAAAATCCTCATTTTGTATGCTTTCTGTACTGCCGTAAGCCCCAGCCGGCTATCCACAACCCATCCTTTCGGCGGGCGCGTGAAGCCTGGTCCCAGCCGCAACTCTAGCCGTGTTATGAGCGCGCGGTATTTGCGCGGCATGCGTGCGAAGAGCGGGTACTTGGCGTTTATGTACCGCCCGTGTATGGGGAAGAGACGGAATGTGTTGCGGCCGTAGAAGACACGCGAGGCTTCGTCGTGCATGCGGTGCGATGTGTAGAAGAGCTTGAGGCTCGGCGCTACGGTGCGGTGGTTCGTGGGATCGAGATCCATTGTCTTAGGGAAGATGAGCAGGAGCTCATAGACACGCAGGCGAAGCTCGTACGGCAGATCGAAGAAGCGGAAGGGCTTGCGGTCCAGATCCTCTGTGATCGAGGCCACGTTGGAGTAATCCTCGATGCCCATGGTGCTCATCTGCGCGACGAGCGCATCAATGTCTTTTGTCTTACGCCGCGGCATGATTGCGGCTTACGCGCACAAACAACGTTTCCAGCTGTTTGGCGATGGTTCATGCATACATTGCGCCGGATGTCGTCGGTACAATCGTGGTGTCGTCGAAGCAAACGCGTACGAAGATTTATGGTATGTCTCGGAGCTACGGGACCATCAGCGCATTGAGTGTGCGCAGGGGTTCTTGGGAGCAAAGATTCGATCTCCCCAAAGCTATATCAACGCCAAATTCATAAAATAGGAAGTTTGATGTCAAATTGCTTGGGTGCAACTTTCTATATAGAGAACAGAAGTGGCGGCGGCGATTGACGAAGTTTTGATGGGAAGTCATTAGTCAGCGGGGCTAAGAAAGTGGAGCTGCGTCGTTAGCCTCAGGCGCCACAATTCTTATCGTGTCTGTGAGGCCTTCGTCTGGAGTTGGCTCGTGTAGTCTGCAAACCAGTCCTACTTTCGTGAAAATTTCCAAGCAAGCTTAAGAAACATGGCGGTTTAGACTTGAAGCTTGTCAACTGAAGGTGTTGCACCTAGAAGTACTAAACGCACGTTGGCAAGAGACTCACACTCGATTTTCTCTCAATCAACAGGCACGTGGATAATATCTTCAGCGAACACAATGATGAAGAAACGGTCAAGCAGTGTTATCAGCATCAACGTTGATGATTAGTGTGCTCAGATGCTATTGCGGTCTGCGCCCTTTTGAAGGGAACAATTCATCTTCGCACTGTATTCATGTCAGGTGCTATATACGATCTGACTTCAAGTGTGTTCATTAGCCTGTAGTTGTAATCACAAGGAGAAAGAGAACTAAAAGAGCGAACATGTCGCCAGCCGAATAGTCCAAGCCTGAACTGAATGAGCAATGACCCTCTTAGAATACCTGCCTCAAGAAACTCTATTTCAAGAAAAAACCCTGATTCGATGCATCTGCGTTTTCGTAGGTAAGGCCATAGTTGATTGTAAAGTACCGTGGATAGACTGTGAAGACGTGCAAAGTTGGAAGCGAGTATGACGTAACATGCCTAACCAATTAGCGTCCCACGTACTCTACTGTTAACGTTACAACTCGGCGCAACACCTTCGTATCCCGTTACTGTACAACATGTCACTACCCCTGAGTCTATTTCTTGGTGGCTGTGTTATCGCGATTCCGGTCGTGACTGGCGTTGCTGAAGGTGTCGAGTACCAGAAGAAGCAAAATGAAGAAGCCGCGAACGAGACGCGCATGATCAAGTTCAACCTTCTCGTCAACTGCGACTCCAAGGACCCTATTGCAAAAGACGAAGTCGATTATGGAACGGTGATACTACGCCACGACAAAGCTTGGGTAGTACCGCGCGACGATGAAGGGAAGCCGCTACCACCAGATGACAGTAAAGAGATGAACCCACCAATGCATGCTTTTGCAGGATTCTACATACAGTATCCAGACGAAGAAAGGTGTCCACCGGAAAGAGGACTTGTCAGTACAATCAGCGATGACCCACCTATGCTAAATTGGGTCTACTGCGACAAGGATACGTACGAACTCAAGTACAGCAATCGTAGTGGATCCATCAGTCACATTGTTGGCGAATGGGACTGGACGCAGGATGAGAAAATGATGCTGTTCGATGGATGGGAAGGCTTCGTAGTCATCGACGAGTGGGATGGCGCGGACGAAGACGAATCCACGCCGTGGGGAAGAGAAGGCTTGCGCTGGGCACTTTATTTCGACCTCGAAGATAACGGTCTGAAAGGTCGAACAAAGGGCAGAGATATGTTTGAAGTCACGCTAGAGAGGAAGATTCAGAGCGAGGAGGATCAGCTGAAACAATTGGAGGAAGCAGAGAAGAAGATGCAAGTTAAGAGTAGGGGCGGGCTGAGCACACAATTCTCAGCGCCGGCAAGGGAAAGAACGAAAGAGTGGGAGAAGAAGTTCGGTGAAGGGGCAAGACGATCGAGTGACGTCGACCAAGCGCCCCAAGGCTGAATTACGACGTTTTATCACACCTACTTCGTGGTAACCTGCTATCGCTGCAGTGCCCAATTACGAGGGGCAGCTACCTTCAAGTTAACAGTTAACACTAGGGCATACATGTGTTGCTGATTCATGTGCGTCGTCTCCGATGAAGCCTTGTGTTCCCTGATGCTGTGGGGCTTCCTCTTAGCAAGTATTGCGCTCACGACTTGAACAATGTCCGGCTCTCAGCTTCGAGGACCAAATGGGAGACGGACTCAAACTGGACTCGAGACATTATTGTTATGACTCAGCAATCAGGCTTTATAGTCTTGCTACTCGACGAAGCGAGGCTCGTGGGCGGGAGCTCGAGGGTACTAAATCCCACATTGGCACAGCCTCTAGGTCTGGTTCGTAGTTGAGTTCCGTAGGCAATGATGTGTATATAGTGTAGTGAGATGTTTTACAACGTTAAGACTGTTAGTTTCAGACCTACAGAGCATCTCATGAAGTTTGAGTCGACCATATGCAGGCGAATATGAGTCTCCCTTACTATCCTGCCAATGGCAATATCTAGTGCTGCAGCACTTCCAATATTCGGTTCTCGCCATCCATATCATCGGATTCGTTGAAACAACAGTATGGAACAATATACCTCCCTAGTTATGAATATTGCTTGATCGCACTGCAATTCTGAAGCAACTCCCGGCTGCATCTTGAGTTTTGTCAACGTGCCCACTCTGTCAAATATTGTCTTTGCCATGCCCTGTTCAATGTACCGCCATACTCGCCCGCAAAGACTAGGTAGTTGATAAGTCGTAGAAGGTTGATCCTAGGTCCACGACTTCTGTCAGTACTTCATCGGCAAGTCTTGACGATTATATCTCAAGCTACAACCACGTACAACACTAATACGAGACTTGGCACTACCCTCCTTGATCGCAGGACAAGCTCAAGTGAGACAATCTATCGCGAGAGGGCTTCTCAAAGGCAGATGCCAAGTGAAGAGGCTGACCTGGTCAGTATTGAGAGTTGTCAAGGTGGTAGCGAAGATCATGGTTGGCTGGAGCCTTCCACGATGGGTGCTGGGATGTTCAACAGGGGATAGATAGCGTGAATGTTGATGTGGCTCTTCTGTGCAGATTCTTGTTCGATGTTAAATCGGAAAAACAACGGCGTGCGTTGAAGTCGGTCTTGTCACGTGTCGTTTACCATCTTGACGCAGGGTAAAAGCGATGCATGTGCCTGGACCCTTTATTTCGAGGCTCCAGCGGCTGTCGCAACCTGAATGGTATCCAAGCCTCACATGCTACTTATCAAGCTTCTTTGCCCCCACGCCGATCATTGCAACCTGTGTGGTTACACCAATCCCAGCAAGCGACGTCATCCGCCACCGTTTGCGCAAGACACAATCATGCGCAGCAAACGCATGCTCGCAAACCACACCGCACGATTCCATCACGCCCGTAAGACTCAGGTCCAGCTGCTCCAGGGGTCACACTCACTGTACTCCCACCTCCACATAGTGCGGGCTATCTCTCCGATCTCTCAGCTGCCTTACCCCACACGGTGGCACCAGTTCCGGCCTTTTCGTTTGAAAGTGCGGTGTGGTGTCTGCAGATGAAGACGGACAATGGAATGAATAATGTGCCCCGCCTCTTACATTGTGAGCCTCACCTCAACCATGGCCTTCACCTTACCGGTACCGAGTATTCTCAAGTCAGCACTCACAGACCCTGACTCACCTTTTTGGATTTATTGACCACCCTTGCGACAGCAGGCTGATTGCGTCGCGGCTTGTTTTTGTTCCAAGTGCAGCCACAGCCTCGCAATCGTCACCCATCATCATGTCGCAACAAGATTACTTCTCATACTCTCCAGAGTCGCGCACCAACGACTGCAGGAGAACACCATCAACCAGGCCAAATCTACCTGAGCGCAAGTCTTCAACAGCGCACAACGCAGCAATGCGTGAAATTATCCGGCCATGGGCAGAGATGCCCTCGACACCACCAAGTTGCAAGACAGTAAGCTTTTCTAGCTGGTCCAGATTCACAGCCTCTGGGACCAGTACACCGACTGGCGAACTGAAGGCCTCAAAGCTTTGCGCAAACTACGGCACAAGTCCAGCATACAATCCCCCTGCTGGTGAGTGGACATACCTCGGCGCCGAACAACCATTACGATGCGGAAAGCCAGTGATCCAGAGGAGCAGACATCACCGACAGCAAAGTTCAGGAACATGTCCATCACTATCCTCGACCGCCAGCACTACGGCCAGCAGCACAAGTCAAACGGAACCGATGGACTTTCGGAGACAGCATTTCAAGCGCGTGAGCACAAGCTCACAGCTGACAGAGTCGTTCAAGCCGTTGTCGGTCAAGGGTGATCGGGAACAGCCTCCAGGAATGCATGGTCTGAAAGCGAGGCTTGGCTTAAACGCTTTTGATTGCGAGGAACTTCCGTCGGCGTTTGATTCCGAAGACGAGGACGATATTGAAATGGATGGCTTGAAAGCCAATACATCGATGGCTGGTCCTGAGAACGGTATGGGTCGGCGGGCCGAGGGCCACAAAGTGGTACGGTGACAGTGCGACTGATTGAGTAAGCATCTTTTGAGAAAGGCATCTGTATTATGCATCAGCAGCTTCAGGCGTTCATCATCACTTTGTACATAGATACAGATCTGCATGGGAAGAGGGAAAACATGGAGGGAGATAACAATGAGAGCGTAGCGCGAGGCGGAGATGTATGTACCTGCAGCTAGCATCCTGGCCCGAGCTCCAAATTCCAATTCGATGACGCTCTCCCAACGCGATTTCAATGTTGTACGTCTTCAACATCACATCCGCACATCACAATGGAACGCCAGATAATATACCACACACGCTCTCTCTCCCAGAGCCTCATCTTCTCTACCACGCGCCGCTCTTCCTCCCTCGCACCCGCCCGCTCCACAGCATCCCAGCGATCATGCACCTCCAGCCTACGCTCAGCTCGCCGCATCCACACCACACGACCCCTGCTTATGCAGTCCAAGCCTCCCAAGTCTCGTGATCGCGGCCCAAAGAGTAACGAAGACACACAAACTGACTTCGGCGCCCTCGATGTCCTGCGCAACACAGCGGCGCCTGCGACGTCGATCGATGCAACTACAAGCGATGGGTTTGCGCTGAACAACCAGATGCGCGTCAGTGGCTGTGGGCTCTTACTCGTAGGTGGTGAGGCATTCAGGTGGCGGCCGTGGGTGCGCGAGGGAAGTAAAGAGGGGACTGTGCGAGAGGGCGGTCCCGGAGATGATGCCATGACAGGGCGCTTGCTCAACGGCAAGGGGCAGTGGGAAGTGCAGGAGGGTGCTTGGGGGATACTGGAGTTATGTTGGCCGAAGCCTGGTACGTTTTCACACTCTACGTGGTGGACATGGGAGAAGGATAGCAGCTAATTGTGTGGTAGATTTGCTGATTATCGGAACCGGGCCGAACGTGATACCGCTTGCGCCTGCAGTGCGCAAATATCTTAATGATCTGGGCATACGACTTGAGGTTCAGGACACGAGGAATGCGGCGGCACAGTTTAATCTGTTGGCAACAGAGCGGGGTGTTGGGCAGGTTGCTGCGGCGTTGATACCTGTTGGTTGGAAAGAGGGCCGTTGAAGTTGAAGATTGTCACAGGGAGAATACGCCTATATGATGGCCACAACGAGCAAGCAGAGAGTATTCACATTTTGCCATTATCTTGGCTGCCACAAAGATTGAGTCCACGAAAACGATGAAAGGGTCGGTCTACGACTGCAGAAATCACTGGTCGATATTCGTGAAGGCATCAGGAGAGTGAGTCTTCGTGCGCCTTCACCCAAAACTACCATGTAGCATAGTGTATATTATCATCACGACAACAACACCTGACGAACATCTCAGAGATAGAAATGTCAAAACCACTACACCTCTTGCTTTGATGCGCGACTATGGAGCTTCCTCTATTTGTTTGTTTGTTTGTCTTACCCGCTTAACGCTGACAGCAAACAGAGCGCTGCGACTCACATCGTCTTTCCTCACCTTTACCAACACTAGCAGTATCTCCAGCTCCAAGCAAATCACAATAGCGCAATACGAGAAACATGTCAGACGACTCTATAGAACACCAGTTCGGTCCATATTTCCGGTTCGTCGATGATGGGGCTGGCGAATATGAGGAAGGTGCAAACGATGGCGAGGAGATGCCATTCCTAGAATATGACGCTGGAAGAACGGAGGACCGGTCAAACGATAGAGACCAAAACATTGCCTGGCGTGACCACGAGCCTTGGTATCCTGTGGACACTTCTAGCCCACAACAACATGAGGAAGTTCTGGACTACAATACCCCGCTACCTGACCACGATCACGACTACTGGGAAGAGAGAAGAGAAGGTGCAGACAACGATGATTTTGGCAACGAAGAACATGGACTCTCCCCATCGCCAAACTCTCGCGCTGAGCCCACACCCACGCCCTCACCTCCCCACCTAAGCCTCCGTGCCATCCGAGAACATCAGCAGGCCCAGTACCTCCTCGGCCGGAGACTCGCACGCGCAGGCCTTCCATACCAATACCGCCACTTCACTCACAGTGCACCACTGTCATGCACCGAACCTATCGAGACCATGGCTCCTAGTCAACCTCAACCCGACTACGGCTCCTGCTTCCTCAGCGCACAAGACTACAACGCCGGAGCAATGCAGCGACTAATGCAGCCCGTGGAAGTCAAATTGACTCGGTTGAAAAACACAACAGTACCGCCATACACGGCGCATCTGAATGCCAAAACCTGGGCTCAGGTACTAAGAGGGAGAGTGCTACCAATTGGAAGGCATATTCTCAAGGTGTTAGAGGGGGTTGAGGACGAGAGAAAGGGGGAGGTAGAGTTGAAGATCTGTCGGTATGTTGCGGATACGTATTGGCCGAGTGAGATGGGGAATGCGGGGCATTTGAGGGTCATGGAGATTTATCGTAATGCGGCGTGGAGGGAGAAGGTCGATGTTGGGATGGAAAGGGAAATAGAGGTGGATCGGGAGAAGGGGAGAGAGACCGAAAGGGAGATGCAGCAGAGTTTTTTGCAAAAGGTAGAGGAGATGGAGGTCGAGATGGAACGGGTCCATCATCAGGTGGAGGAAGAGAGGAAAGGCGGGTAATTGTAGAGTCTTGCGAAGCTGACGACATGCTGTAGAGATGGATAGGCTAGAGCGTTTAGAAGCTCAAAGTTGCCTTCACCTCATTATTGCTGCTATCTCGCTCTTGCCTTCGGTGTCCCTCTCACTCTCACTCTCACTCAACCACTCGCGCCTACCTCTCCAGACCGCTCGAGCTCGCCACAATCAACTCACCACCACACCACACTCAGCGAGCGCGATCACAGCAAAGAGTCCAAGTACCAGTAAGACGATCTAATCACCCAACGAATGCAGCTCCAAGCGTTGACCTAATTAGCCAGGCACGGCCTGGATACGGCAAATTCCAGCGCGACCATCCGAGTACTCTCGACGCCATGGTCACGCTCGTTGATCTGCTGAGCACGACCTATGCTCCGATTCAGGCGATGATATTGCCCTACCTGGGTGTCGCGGAGGTCATTGCTCTCTCGCGCACTTGCAAAGGGTTTGACCAGTTGCAGCCGATGCTCAAGGCTACTGCTTATAATATTGACCATCATCTTAAGAGGTTTTTCACCGATCCAAAGGAGTTTCGCTCGGCTTTGGGCAAATGTGGTGGGCTCATCGTTGGACCCTTCGCTCGACAATTTCTCGCACGCACACTCTACCACTGCAATACTCTCGAGCTTTTTGTGGAGGACGTAGATAATAATTGGGATCCGCTAATTGACTTCCTGCTGAACGAGGGCTATGAGGAATCATGGCAGAGACTTGGATCTTTCACACGGAAGGATGCGGGAAGAAAGGACCGTCACATCATCCTTCACTACAGTGGAAATGCTACAATCGCGAGTCTCTTCGACGATACCCTCACAGCTGCTGGTTTTAACTTCATCTCGTGTAACAAAGCGTACTCAATCTTTCCGTACAACACTCTCATCAAGAAGGAGAGCTTCATGATTACGGATTTAGGTGAGAAAAGCATACACCACTTGAATGCACTGTCAGAGGAGGGGATCAAAACGAAGACTGTGTTCTGGGATCAGAGACGGATCACATGGGACGAGCGGCGGGAGACACGTCGAGATCCGGAGAACTACCACGACCCTGACCCTTTGACAAAACGTCGACGTATCGGTGACAGGGACACTTGGATGCTTGAACTAGACTCCTGTGACATTCAATCACCAGATGTACCCGACGATGTTCTCAAATCGACTACCTTCCGCTTGTCAATAAGGTGGAAGTATCAGCAAAATTGGAGAGTCGCGTGCTATGCTATAG
Source organism: Neodidymelliopsis sp. IMI 364377 (assembly GCA_027946375.1). NCBI lineage: Eukaryota > Fungi > Ascomycota > Dothideomycetes > Pleosporales > Didymellaceae > Neodidymelliopsis > Neodidymelliopsis sp. IMI 364377. The sequence goes on along the minus strand of JAPEUT010000043.1, from coordinate 102,612 downwards.
AGTACGACGAAACTATTCGCCACCCAGTTCTGAAACATCAGTACGTTACTCTAGCCGAGGAATTGATCGATGATCACTACCAACCTCGGCTCGATGAATTTGGTGACCGCCAACGGACGTCGCATTATGGTCGACGATGTCAAGAGCTCAAAGACCGACTCGACGAGCTTACTTTACTTGAGCACACGAAGATACCTGTTGCAGAAAGGCCATCTCAGCACAGAGAACTCGTCAGCTCAGTCGAGGATGCCCATCAAACAAGAGGCAAATTTATGCTGCCTGATACTTGGACCTTCTATGACGAGGATATCATTACGTTTTTGCACAAGATCTGGCTAGAGCAACAGAAGCTAGACGAGCAGGAAGAGAAGAAGCGAGAGATGAAAGATCAGGATGCCACTGGCGAGAAGCGGGTGACTCGACTTTTGCAAAAGCTTCTGAGCCTGACGAAAGGCTGAACTGGTAAGTGAACTGATTTCACAGCACTGTATCTGTGTGGTACAGTCTAATATCCTCAGAAACTCGGTTCAGCTTGTAAATTTCTGACGAATCGAGTGCGTGCCTGGAATCAGACAGGCCATTCTGTCAGTGTTTGCTTTATTTGGAGACTGCAAGTTTGCTGAAGTACTAGTTGACCTGTCATGAGGAGCCAACGATACAATGAGGAAGAAAGAAAGTTGACGGGAGGCTAAGGTACCGGTATGTAGGATCGAGGAGCCTATCCTTGCCACTTGAACGTTGTCACAGTAGCGGATTCGGAGCTTACCGATTAAGGCTGACGTGCTGGCCTGGCGATGCTTTTTCCTTTTTCCCTTGAGCATCGAACGCCTCATTTCATCATGCAATCATTGGTCAAGAACTCTTAATTCCTTTTCTTATGAGTAGTCTTTCACCAATCAGCAGACGATTGGATGTTCTTCTAACTCTTTTCGCGAACGAAGTGATATGTCATCTAATCCTGCAGCACACATCTACTCTTCTCTCCAATCAAGGAAATCCGTGACATGCCTTCGGGTGGCCATGTTTAAGAAACTTCTACTTCCGAACCGGTATACACACAAGAGGTACTATAGTAAGGGCCATCTATACAAAGCCTCGCATCTCCTGCAGCATGCAGGGGCGAAAGCACCACCATAGCCAGTCCCACCGCCGCCACGCAACTCGAGGCTCTCTAACCGACCTCATCATCCCATCGCCGCCCACCAAAAGTAGCCCAGCCCAAACCGACCCAATCAAATACGGACCGGTTCAAGTTCGCCCACTCCACAACAAAACACCACTACCTACCTGCAAGGCATCACCCTGCACCTGCCAGCCCATCACAGCCATCCTTCCTCTCTCAGTGACTCACTCTCTCCTTCTCCACCCTCCTCAGCCACTCGTCTACTCGACTCCACCGTCGCCGAAACACCAGTACCGCAGATCAATATATCGAAACGATAAAGACTCAAGCGCGAGTGGAGCCGCATAAAGCAGCCGTGACGAACCGCATCGCGGGTGGTGGGCTGTTGGCGTAAACGGGGCGGCGATATACGCATGGGTTGTTGTTATGGTGCATTGACCGGCCGGAAGGCGGATTTTGAGGGGGTCAGCGGTCACGTCGTGGAGTAGATTTTTATGAGAGGAAGTGCTGTGGATGCGGATTGGGCCGGTGTCGGTTGGTGGGATGGATACGTAGTACTTTGATATATGGGCTGTTGAGAGGGGTTTTATGGTGAGGTGGGTGAGGTGGGTGAAGGGGAGGTGAGTGGGCCAGTGCGGCAGTGAGGTGTTCACGCGCCACGTGCGATGGATTGAGTTTAGGGATAGGATTATTAAAGTCGGTTATAGGGAGGTTCACGATAAGGGTTGGAATAAAGTTGAATCAATATAGCATTTTCCTCAAGTGGTGTTGAGATCAAGCCCAACCGATACCGAACTTATCGCAGGTAGTTAGGCGTTGAAAGCTCTATCAGTAGCCGCAGCGCCAGGTATACCACTTAGCAGGGAGAACCTCACCTTTGTCTCTCATCTCTCACTATCACACTCTGCTTCAAGGCACTCGTCTTTTCATACAGCCACAAGCCTCAGGCACACACCTCCTACCTCCCTTAGCCCCATCCCTGACCACCGAACACCACCCAACCCCCTCACCCTTCGTTCATCTCACCTTAGCCGCGAGCTTCACCGTCCTCATCCGCCCCGAGACACCAGCTATCCGACGGTTTCAGATACCGATCTGCGATCTCTCGTTCGCGACGGTCCGCGTCGCAAGCTTCCCGAGTAGCGCGAGGGACCGTTGCCAAGCAGGTTAGCGCTTTGCTTGATGCGCTTGAGCAATGCCTAGGAATGAATAGGTGGACGGCGGGCAATACCTCATCATGGGGATGAAAGAGTACAGAATCTAGGGGGTACAAGGTGAGGTGTCTAATCGTGCATGACTATGTGACGAGTTGCGAGAAGGTGTACCAAGTGATATGATTGGTATCTGTAAGAGGAGTATTACTATAGTACTTGAAGTCTACAAGTTGAATAGAAAGGGTTCTAGCGAGTGTGGTGCGCAAATTAGTCTGGTGACGTTTCTGCTGGGGGTATAGGTACACAAGGAAATATTGTAATGTGCTGCTCCTGCTGCTGCTGATGACGTGTACGACTCGGGAAGAGAAAAAAACGGGGTATGGGTATGGGTGTAACTGAAATGAAACGCGAAAAAAATGTGCTGTTGAAGCCTGCCCGTCGACTGTGGGTATCTTTCCGCCAATTTGTGTTCTTCTCGACCAGTTCTGATGCGCTGCACAATAGTCGCCGCCATGGACTGGTTCAAGGTCCTGCGACGGCTGTAGCTGCGAGCGCATGGAACAAGGCCTTCTGTTTTTGAATTCTTATGTGTGTCTTCCAAATCGCCGTCAATGCCGCTCCAAGTCTGCCCAAACGTTATGCAACGCAAACTCAATCAACGCCGCAAGCCATGGTGTAACCAAAAGATATACCGAAAGTATCGCAATGGCTCCGAGGAGCTTCGAACCGAGAATGCAGTATGCGCTGCTGTGTATGGGAAGGGTATACTGTTGTGTAGGTATCGTGTACGTCGTGAAGCGAACAAAGGACGATTAAAATGTTTGTTGAAGAAGTTTCGCAAATGCTCCAAATTAGTTAGTTGCGACCAGCGCAACAACAACATCCACCTCTTGAAAGCTCAGTAGCACCTCCTGCATTGAGGTCCTGAGAGTGCTCGACCAGTCATTGGTAGCTCGTGCTCGGATCACCATGGTCAATGGGCATCTCACTCTGCACGTACGCGCTCTGCTGCTGATGTTCGCGCTCCTCCTCCTGCTCCGTCTCAATTGCTTTTAACTCCTCTGCCTTCTCTCTGCATGCGACAGGCGAAAAGCCAGCTCCGACTTTGGATGAGATGATGCGCCAACGATCGTTTTCGTACTCTTGCATTGAAGTGCGCAGTTTTGCGACCTGTGTTGCCCGTTGCGGTTAGCATTTCCGCTTCCCCGTTGAGCTGCAAGTACAACGTCCCGCGTTTCAGGACAAAACAGATAACTTGATTGCAGGATGGGGTCTGGAGATTCACTTACCATTTCATCTGTCCAGACGGTTGTCTTGGCTTTAAGCTTTGTGCAATATCGCACCTGCAAAGTCCCGGAACTGCGGCCAGGGAAGAAGTCGGCGATTTGCTTCCAGGTCAGATTCTTCTTCTCTTTCAAGTCGACAAGTAGCTGGTCGTCTTCGGGTGTAAACTTGAGTTTCGGCCCGCGTGGCCGCGGCGCGGGCTGGGGCATGCCCTGTGCGCCTACGACGCTGGGCGGTCCATGGTGCGGAGTTGGGGAAGGCGGTGCACCCTCCATTTGCTGTCTCTTGCTGCGGTGAGTGTTGGGAAGGTGGTGATGATGTGTTGGAGGTAGATTGTGTTGTTGTGGAGCTTGTGGAGGCGGGTACTGATGGAGGGAATAACCCTGCTGGGAAGGATGAGCAAGTGAGACGCTTCCTGTTGCTTGCCCGTATGGGTTCAGATGCTGCTCTAAAGAAGGAAGCTCCGGTTGCAGATGGTGCTCCTGATGACTGCGCTTGCGTCCGGCGGTTTGGTAACTCGGAGAATAGCCCACATCGTAGGAGGATGGTGGCTGGTGTGACATCTGGTGGTGGCGTAAGAGGTGAGATTGGTGTAGTGACGGATGTGTCTCGATATTTGTGTATGCGGGATGAGAGGCAGCGCCGGCATGTTGAAGAGCATGAGACGGATGTGGCTGCAAGAAAGCGTGCTGGTACTCCGGAGGCAGGCCAGCGTGGGAATGAAGTACATTTGAGTGTTCGACGTTCGATGTCGGGACATGGTGGTCGTCTCCGGCATCGCCTGGCACGCTGTAGTCGAATAAAGCGCCTCGGTAGGGACTCGCCAGGGCTGCGACTACGCATGGAGACTACCAGAGCTAGCTTGCTCTGGCAGGCCGCCGCAGTAAGACCTGAGCCAGAAAAAGAACGCCTAGTTCGCGTTGCCGGAGCGTCTCGAGGTACTTGTATCGCATGTGTTTTCGATTCTCTAATCGTTGTTACGTTGACAAATGTTGGAGCAAGAGGAGCCTCGAGGGCAGTGCCATGGGCGTAACCTGATCGCGTGTGTTAAGGATTGGGGTAGCCGGATATAGCTTGTGAAAAATAAATCAACAATAACACGCCGCTGGGACTGCTGTGTTATAAGCCGATTTTTGCGCCTGAAGGAGCGAAGGCATGAAGGCATTTGGGCAGTTTGTCCCTTCAACAACCCTAGTCCTGTGCGCTTGCCACACGGACACAATGCCGAAGTACCAAAAGCTATGGGGCATTCCCACGAGACGGTCTCGGTTCCTGAATGGTACAGATTTAGCTGAGTAGGGAAGGCCCGACAACAAATTCTACGTCAAGCATAATGCGGTGATCAATGACAGGGAAGGGGTCCCCGGTTCAAGATCTGTAAAGGTATCTCAAGTCATTTGCGCCAGTGTAATGCTGCTGGCTCGTGTGCTGAATGGCTGCGGATACAAAACGAAGGCAGAAATTAGATGCTTTACCCGAATCCTATTCGACAGTGTTGGCGAAGCGTACGTGGTCAAAGCCAACGTTGTTCTATTTCTAGAAGTCCAGGACAGAAAGATCTCCAGCACCGTTGCAGCATCCTCATGCGTATCCACAGTATCCCAGTGCAGCGTGGTGGCCACAAGATGCGCATTGAAGATGTACTTAACAGGCTAGGATGAGCGCGTCAACAGACAGGGGAGCTACCCAAAGCGTTGACGCCACTAGCACGACGATTTGTATGCGAGATTGAACGATTCGGACTGAGTTGAACGTGGAAGCTAGCACCGCGATCTAGGAGGCCTGGCGCATGCTAGAGCTTGCACACGCTGGACGTCTTGATACCGTGATTCTCTTGCGATCACGGCACATGGTACTGTGCCGCGCCATTTGCATCAACAAAGCTCTGATTCATGCCTGGGAGTGCCTTACCCGTGGTGGCCCACTGTGGACCGTCATGCTGCCTTCGCCGTGCTCGGATCAGGGCAGCGTAATTGCCGGCAAGGGAAGCTGTCTTGACGTAGCACCCGTCTGTAAGCAGTGGGCCGGGCGCTGGATGGCCTCAGTCATAGCTTTTTGTCGCATTGGCATAAGGCGGCCTGAGGATTGGCTCATGCAAGTGCCGTTTCGACGCATATGAAGGAACCTGGTCCTATATGCGGTTCAGCATCCCCGCAGAGCGAGGATCGACCGAGCCACCAGGAGATCCCCATTGCTACCAACTGACGCACGAGCGCGCACGACAGAACTGGCGTACGTATGGAGAGGATCCACGCAGAAACTGTGGCGAAAGGCGCAGCGAACGATGTTGGTTGTTGTGTGCACGCCAGTGTTGGATGCCGATCTGACGTTGGGGCTCAAGGAAGCGAAGCGGCGAAAGGTGGCAGTGTGCTTGCGAATTGATTGAACGCTAGGTTCGGGAGACCCTCACGGTACGATAGCGACAGCTTGGCATCGCAAGGTCGTTTAGGGCGGCTGCGATCTGCCCGCCTCTCGAGCCTCGCATTTCCGTCATCTCGCGACAGACGCAGACGGCAGGAGATGAAGGCGCAACGCGGATGGAGCCACAAATCCTCCTCCGGGCCACGGCCGTTCAGACAGGCGCCGATATGCTTGTCGCTGACACCGAACGCCAAACTTCAACACCAATCCTTCAACACGTGACCATTACGTGAATGCGCACGAGCGGAGACTGCCAGGTTCTCCTTACCAGGGCAGCAACTCCTATGACCTCACATCGCTGGATTAAGATGTTGTGAAGCCTCAGAGTTGGTCGATGCTGTCTGCCAACTCTAGCAACGTTTGACACCTGCCAGTATTAGCCATTTAGGCTGATCCTAAGAGCCATACATCGGTCAGACCGGCCAACCTATGAAGTCCATGCACTCAACTGTACTCAATTGACGCGTCCAGAAACTCGCAATGAGTACTATGCTGCCTGTGCCTTCCTGGCACGCGACGCGCAGGCTTGAAAGATACAGTTACAATTGGGTGCGGAGCATCGCGCTGTACGCGACAGCACACTGCCGGTTCCAAACGACTCATGGTCTACTTGCGGGAAGACTGTTCTGCTGCCTCAGCTGTCGGTCGAGCGTTCAGGCAAACCCTTGTCTGAACTACACGTTGTCTGCCCTTAGCCTCGCCATCACACAACGCTCTACCGGTCCAGACTTTCTGTTAGAGGGTCCGACTGTTCGAGTTAGACACGGGGCCGTGTTGTGGTCGGAGACATGCCACACAAGCGGAAAGACGCAGGTACCACGAACAATCAGTTGTCTGACCAGGTCACAGTCGGCTAGCGGCCGTACGGAAACACAACATCGCTTCGGTAACAGCAAAGCACTGAAACAATGCTGCGAACTGCTGTGAACCCCCGAAACAACCGCCTTGAACTTGAAACGGTAACAGATGGGTCATTGTATAATTTCTGCATTACCTCTATGCCGACGTTGCTTTATGTCGGTAGCTGTACGCAGTCGACGTGGTTTCTGGGGGTGGGCGTGGGCATTCGCTGCGTCGTCCAGGGATGATAGTCAAACAAAAGAGCTTTCGATATTTCAAAACCCGGTGTACGAGAAATGTTGTAGACGTGAACGACAAGTTCGCTGCCCTGAGGAAAAGCTGTTGTGTATTCCGCTGCCGGTAGCCGACTCCAAGAATTCAAGAAGGACAAAAGGCGACAAAAAGAGCTGTGCGTGCGCGTGCTCGACCAAGATAAGAAAGCTGGTATCATAAAGTGGGACCGTTACGCTGAAACCGGGAAGATGCAGACTGTGCTCGACATCATCAATACTTTCCACCGAAGTGCTCCTTCGCATACTGCTCACATGCCTGCAAGTATCAGTCGATATACGCTAAGAGCACGGTATGCCTAACGAAATACTAGTACCTACTTTTGCGGGTTTGCCAACCTTCTGGCCAATGGCTTTCCACTTGTTTGCATCATACTCCTTAATAGCAGCAAGTAATGCTGCGCTCTGCTTCCAGGTCAGCATTCGTCTGCTGCGCAGCAGGCCCTATCTGACAAACTCACCTCATCCTCTGCGAATTCGGCATAATGCATGTCCTGCGCACATGTGATCAGCGACTGTTGGGCCGAGCAAACCAAATGCTTCACACACTTTGTACCAATGCTTCTTGACACTTCCTTCGGTTCGCTGTGGAAAGGTCTGTGGTCATGAATAAGTAAACGTTGTGGTAGGTAGTGATTCCCACTCGAAGTGTCAACTTTGGAACCGTCACTTACCTTTGCAATCTCACTCCAGCTGTTTCCTGTATCCCTCATTTGCTTCAGCCTTAGCTCCTCCGCTGGCGTCCATGGTGTGTTCGTTCGACTTTTCTTGATCTTCGGTTCTTGTGCAGAGGCGTTAACCGGGTCTGTCTGCGCTGCCGTTGCATTGCGCTTCACCTCCGCACCACCAGTTGTGTCTGTTGTGTCATTGAACTGCTGGCCCAAGCTAACAGACTTGCGCTTGCGATGTCCAGAAGTTGGACTTTGTGGTTGTTGCGCACTCATAGAGACTTGGTTGTTTGTCTGAGTCATAGGAGCTGCAGGCTGCGATTTAGGTGGTTCGGTCGTTGTGGTGTGCTCTGAGGCCTGCGGCTGAGCGTGCACTGACGGCGAGGGCTTGAGACTATGTTTGATAGCTAAGGGAGAGCTATAGTGTGGAGTGGCCAAAGTCAGCTTGTTAGGGGTAGGTGAAGATGAGAGGTGAAGGTGAAGGTGAACGGTGAATGAATGCTCCAACACATGCAGCCAAATGGCCCAAGACGCTGTGATGTCCAAGTAAGAGCGACTCACGACATGATGGCGCAAAGGTGCGTTGTACCCGCTGCTGGTCAGATAAAGATGCGAGACTTCTTTGCTAGTTTGATTGGATGTGGCTGTAGAGCGTGGTGTCATGCTCGTATACAGCCAGGTTCAGGACAACTTTCTAGAGAGTACAGCGGCCAGTGTGGAAGTGGTAGATCACCATGATATCCAAATAGGCAGATCGCCGTGGGTGCAAGTGTTGATCAAGTACAGAGGATACAAGAGAGGTCAGGTTTGCAGGCAGGCGAGCGAATGGGCATCGTGCAGTGGCATCAGACGAGTGGACGACGGGGATGCTGTGAGGTCAATCAGCCAAGTACCAGCGGGGGCAGCCGCCAGACTTGTAGGGCTGGAGTAGCGGTACTTGGACGCTCGCCGGAGAAAGGCGGGCGTGGGAGTATCGATACATAGATGAGTTGCAGTCAAGAAGCGGGGTAGCAGCCATCTTGACAGGCCCTGATGAGTAGGTGGCTTCAGAGTTGCGGGCACAACGAGACGAGTCCGAAGAGGGCGGGGAAGGTGCAGCCAGCGCGTGACCTGTTCATGCACCTCCAGCTACTACGAGTGATGCAAATCATCCCGGATCGAATGATGACGAGCTTTCATCAGAGCTACGTATACGTGCTCGTGTAGTGATACCGCTGTTAGGCACTGCGAGGGCACGCTAGACATCTCCACGGACGCCGTCTGATAACGACTTTCAAAGGTATAGCGAGAACTCGTGGTTCTCTTACAATCGTAGGATCTTCAAATGCAGGTGTTCGGCGCAGCGAACGTTGGTGGTGACGCAAAGTGGATTGACAGTTGCTGCGCGGGGTTGGTGCGTGCGCTGACCCGGCGCTCCTTCCTCTGCGTCGCGTCTTGCGCGTGCTTTCTTAGACATCATCATCGGTCAAGAAACATGGTGAGAGGTTCCAACTACCTTCGCCAATCTAGTGCCACATAATGTGTGACAACGTCCAAAATACATCCGTCAGTCTCACGGAACCTTTCAGACAACAGCCAACAACGACCCTTCTCCTACACCCAATGAATCTCGCTAGCCTGCGCACCAGCGACTCGAGTCGTTCGCCATCGTTTACCATTGTGATGACCGTATACCAACGGCCACGTTCCCGCGACAATTGACAGCTGGGCGCGGGGAAGAGAGATCCGACTCCCTCTTCGCTTGCCTTATTGTCGCAGAAGAAATGACGATGTTCTTTGCAACGAAGCGTAATGCCTTTCCAGTTCGACGTCAGCTGGCTTTTCTTTGTTATGACAAAACCATTAGCCACCTGACGCACCGCCAGTATCAGGCTATGCCGCAAGCGTGTGAGAGAACCGCTCTGCCACAACGTTCCAACTGACCGCTCAATAATATCACCACCTATTAAGCGCCAAGCAACATTGCCTGAGAGTGTGCCTTAGCACGGTGATGCTCAAGAACGGAACACGGCATTCCCGAGCTCTCTCATGTCTCGACTGTCTCACGACATCCACGATGACCTTGTCTTCCACATGTTTGCAGATCTACGTTGCGTGTTCACGTTGCGCGTCACTCTGCAGCTTCACTTTGCAGCGTCTGATTGTCGCTACTGTCGTGTTTGCAGAATACGTCTTAAGATGTGTCTCGGTTCGAACGTTGACATCTACTACTAATATGTTCCTCAGGCACTAAGGCTGCTAAACGGTGCACTGTTCTTCCCGCTATCTGTAACCGCGCGTTTTAAGTTAGCGCCCGCTGTTAATATAGTCTGGGGTGGATTTGTTTCCAGGCTCTCCAAACATTATCAAACCTTTCGCTTCGCAAACTTGCTGCACGACCCGCTCTCTGACATACGCAGTTTTGAAACCGACCCCCTTCAACCCCAAAGCGTTCGTTGGCTTCATGCGATCCGCTCTAGAACGCCAATACACCAGGCGAACACATCGTGAAAGAGCTTTCGTGACTCCCTCTCTGGCTTAACCTGTCTCGCGTCAGGGTTGCTCTAAACGTTTTGGCTACGAGCGCCGATGTCAGCCGTGCCGGCGATCAAGAACTTTAGCCGCAGGACTGACAGTTTGAAAACGTTGCCAACATCAGGAAGAGCCACTGTAATCCACAATGGTGCGCAATCCAAGGAACGTCCCGTTTCTTGTCAACGTCCAAACTCTATAACAGTTATCGGGTGCCCCGAGTTTCGAGGCTTCAACCGCATCTGTTCAATCGGCATCTGTCTTTTGGTTTTTCTCTTAGCAGCCTTGTAATACTCTCTTTAACTCCCACTGGTTGGGCTGCACTACATTCCTTAATCGATATTGCTGAGCAATTACATTCGTGTCAATCAAACCTTTCAGTAATACATTCTTTCAGAGCAAGACTCGAACACGACGAACAGACACCTTCAACAGAAACGACTCAAGACTTCGATATACATATCACATCAACGCACATCTTTTCTACGCCATCCGTCTTCTTCTTGTATCACCTTCAAGATGCTACACCACCAACCCCAGATCCTTTCTCCCCTTCCAGAGATGAGCTCGCAGGCGTCGAACTCCTCCGGTCTTCGCGCACGCAAGATGTCTGCTGCTGGAAATAGGTCATGGTCCGAAGAAGAGGTAAGACTTGCAAGACATAGGCACCAAATCGTTCTGACATCTTCTAGGAAAACTACCTTCTCCAGACCCGTATGCAGAAGATGCCCTACAAGCATATTGCTGCTCACTTGAAAAAGACTGAGCTCGCCTGCCGTCTGCACTACCACCAACTATCGCACGGTAGCCACCGTCGCAGGCGCAACTCATCGGTTTCTTCGACTGCATCCTTTGGCTCCATTACTCAGTCTGTATGCTCGATGGGCACTGATCAAGACGACTTCTCTCAGTCTTCCCGCCATGCTTCTCCAATGAGCTACACTGGAGGCAGCCATCACATCAGGTCTCAATCAGTGGCAGCATCTCCTGGACGCAGTCAACACAAAATTCTCCTCCCTAAGCCCCGAACACTCACTCCCCAGGGGTCTCCTGAGCCTCACAACGGACTTCGCATCAATACTGAAGTTGCTTTTCAGCCCAGAATTGTGGATACTGACCGGCTTCGTGCTATCTATGAAGCTCGCCGCCAGCAGTTCTGGAGCACTGTGGCTGCTGATTATGGTGCTGATGTGTCGCCTGCGCAACTTGAGGAAATATGGCGCAGCAGCGCCAACGCTGTACGCCCGCCCACTCCAGAAGCATCGCCTGATGGAAGCATTACGCAGAACCCCATCCTCAAGTCTTCGGTCTTTCAATACCCTTCGCCTGCGCATAGCGAACCGAAGCACTACAGTCCTATGGACACCAGTGCTGTATCTGCCCCTGAGCGTATGCCTTACATGCTGCCTATGCCTGTTCCCTCCTCTGGACGTGCCCGTGCAGGCACCTGGAGCTCGGCTCCTCGCGACAATATGCCTATCGCTAGTCTTCTCAACGATGATAAGAACCCTCGCCAATTTTAGCCAAGCCACAGTCACATTTGACGCATCAAATTACGACTTCTTACTTTCGTTCAGCCTTATTATGATATGTTCTGCGATGGTTATAGTTTTTGGTTGGAGTTTTGCAAAACATTCGTGTCGGAGGGAGGAGCTTATGCATTTTTGCCTCTCTTCATCGTCATAAATGGGTATCTGAGACTTTCCGAGGTTGGAGAAAGAATACAGCATAGAGACCTAGCTACAAACACTCTTACCACCACAGCCATCATTCATCTCTTCTAGACGTGCTTTCGATCAATCAGTGATCTGTTGTTGATGATATCACAGGTTATCGCCTTCCCCAGGTTCGCGTCAGTTTCGCGTTCTCGCTTAGCGCGATACGTCTGCGGTCCTCAACCTGCATCATCATTAAACAAATTCTTACCTTCCCTTCACCATCTCCAAGAGATCTTGACAACGCCACTCAATCGCACACCTGCGATTCAGTCAGCAGTCACAGTACCCTCAATATCTCCGAGCGACGCTGCTGCAATAAGGACCTGCCCTTTTAGGCATAGATAATGTTTCGTTTCTGACCCCGTGAAACGCTTGCAGCCTCAGGTAACCCAGTGGGGATTTGTTAACTTCCACATCTTGACACACACACACACACACACACACCGACCAAAACGAATACCTACAACCGTCCTCCTTTCTCCACCTCTTTGGGGCTACGGAAGAATCTTCCGGCAGAAAGAACAATTTCAGGAGACCCACAGCCTAGGCTTGTACACCGTGAAGAGCGTTGATGCACAGGCAACGAACACGATCACCAAAAGTGACGTGTCAGCCCTGTTCTGCATGGGATCAGAAACTCAAATCATAAGACAATCATTATGCCGGCATATGTCGACCAGAATTACTACCTGGTCTACCTCCTAGTCTCGCATCTCCCGCCTGTTCCATACAGCTCCTGCATCGCTGACCGTTGTGGCCTGTCATGCAGACCTCATTTCCCATCGTTCATGCCTGCGGGGCAAGACCTTTATCCCTGCCAGACAGGCATCCAGCAACCCTAAGGTGCGGGTCTCACGTCGGTGCCATCCTCGTCTCAAGATTTGAGAGCCCCAATACCTGGGCTTGGCCTGGTCGTCCCCGCTGCATGAATGTTTAGGTCTATCCTTGCTCCTTCCGGCACTTGTGTGCCCGAGAATTCAGGCGATGGGTTCGTCGCCTTACCGTCTTACAGGGCTGAATGGTGGCCTGAATCCAGGATTCATGGACGCGGAAGGATGGCGTGGTAGGATTGCGGGCAACAAGATGCTGAACGCCGGAGGAGTGGCGCCGAAGACATCACCAGGAAGTACCTCCGTATCTACGCAGGATGCTAACAGGGAAACCAGGGTCAGCTTCTATGCGCCTTCCAGAAGGATTCCAGATATGTTCGCCATATGCGAAGACGGGTGGACTGCTTCATTGGTATGACCTCCTATTCTTCTAGAAGATTGAACCAGGTGTGACTCACAGTGTCTGCCTGGCACATGTTCACCTCTCCTCGGGATCTTGCTGCGCGGCAGCAGACCTCGCGCCTCCAGCCTGGACACCACTTTGCTCGATGTCTCTGATCAACTCCTGCAAGTCTTCCTCAGACGCAACACCTCGATCACCGTATTCCGCATCAAGTCGCTGCATAAGTTCCTCCCCAGGTAGAAGTATACTTCTGTCAATTGCAAGTGGCAAGCCCCGGTGACGGCCTCGTACCATAACGAACAACATGACAACCTTACTCAGACTTGCAAACGATCCGCTAAGACTGTAATCCTCCCCAGGGACGCCGGTCGATAACCCAACAGTGCCGTATGCTGATGTGACCTCAAACAGCACAGAGAAAACATCGAAGCCAGGATCGGCTCTGAGAATGTGTCCTCTCTCAATGATGCAAACGAGAAAGAAGGCAAAAAACTGAAACCAGATGTCATAAGCAAGCTGTTTCTGAAGATGGGACGCGATGCCTGCAGCGCTGTCGTCGCCCTCCTCTAGACCAATTGATCGCTCTTCATATGTGTTCGTTTTGCGTAGCGTCATCACCAGCGGATAGCTGGAGATGTACATGATGACAAGGTAGGCAACAAGACACGCCGGTGCGAGTGAGCTGAAACTTATGATATACGCTCCAGATGTCCTCAAACCGGTTGCTTGAAATAAACCGTCAAGGATCCTTGTACCAGTAGGAAGGGCATCAACGTCCGGCATTCCAATGTTAAGAATCTCAAAACAGAGCCATGCAGTGACGTCGATAGTGATCTGAATAGCCAAAAGATACCAAGTCTGTCTGCTCGGAAATAGATAGATAAAGCACCTTCTGGGATGTTGAAGTAGAAACTGTAAGGTGTTTTGTAAACGCGATCCTTTGGGAACCATCTTCTTCATCGCCCATATCGTCAACCGGAGGAAGATGGGAAACTGAGTCTGCCCAATCAATGCTAGCGCGCCTGCGATGATGAGAATGTACGGCATCCCACTGAATGGAATGAAATTTGCATTCAGCACGTTCAAACCACCGTTCGCAAACTCGGTGACCGTGGAGAAGAACGCCCACCATCCCGGATTCAGTCCCCCAGGCTGAGCTTCATGCAGTATATCTTGTGTCTTGGTGCGATACGCGTATGGTACTAGGGAGACAGTACCCAAGGCATACCAGAACAGCTGATAGCCAACCAGGATGTACAGCAAGGCTTGCAGCGCACGATACTCCACTCCTCCTAGTTCGAGTCGATCATGTTCGCTGAGTTCCAAGAATCGGCCTTTGGAGTCGAGTCGCGGCTTGAAGGAGACATAGTCATGTTGTTCGGGCTTCAACTCACTCGTCACATTGTCGAACGCGCGCTTGAAGAAATTCCTCGCCAATTTCGTCTCCCAAGGTGTCGGTACAAACCCAAATCCAGTCTGGTGGTGGAAAGTCCGTCTCTTGGATAGTGGTTGGATCTTCACAGGTGCTTGATTTCCATTCACTTTACTTTTCCTGCGCTCTGCGTTCTGTCGCTGTCTCAGGCTGTTGCTGCTACTGTTGCTGCTCTCGCCTCGATCAACGTGTCGATGGTCTTCGATGTCTTGTACCAGCCTTTGCATGGTGCGCGAGTGCTTTACAACTTCTGACATCCGCTTGCGGAACAGACTTTGACGAATTAAGACAACGACCATGGAGACAAAGGGGATGTTGCCGACGATGAGCAAGATGCAGAGGACCGCTTGCTGGAATCCGGAGAGATCGCCTAAATCTACTGAGTTCAATCCTGGGAGGTTCGTTAGCTTGTAGTTCGAGAAGACCGAGGCTGTACTCGATCGTTACCCACCTGTAGTCGTCATAGCACTGCAAGTCAAGAATAACGCATCCATATACGAGAGATGCGAGTCCCTAAACTCCTTTGGTCCATTCTTCACTCCCTCCCCGTACACAATAACGGATGAGACCGCAATAACCACAATGAAGTAAAGCATGTGGGCTCGATAAAAATTGAGCGTAGAAACCTCATTGCGAAGGTACTTCAAAAAATGATCTTTCGCTTCGCGCGGGTTCCTCAACTCATCAACCGGATCCGGCATCAGGTTCTGCTGCAGACACGAAAGCCTGCAATTGGGACGGAGATAGATGCAGAGGGGTTGTCAACAACATGTCGTGGCCTTCCGTGTGCCTTCCGCTGCGGTTGGAATTGAAGGTCCGACTTAAGAGGCAGTGCAATGCCAATGTTGTTATCGGTCGCGCGGAATGACATCATTGGTCGACAAGAAATCGCGCTTGTCTGCACAAGGCTCGTTCGATCATCAGGTTCCGGGTTGCGCTCATTGGCGCGTGGTGGCAGTGTCAATGGGTGTAGCCGGATGAGTTGATTGAATAGATGTCTACTACGTAGTAGAAGGAGGGTCTCCGTTGTGACATCCTGCGAGCTGGCGTCGGGCTTAGGCGAGCTTGGCGTTCTCGTTGGAGTACGCGTCAAACAAAAGTGTGGGATTAATAAGCTTTGCTGATTCACTTTATTTGATAGCTTCAATTTCCATTTGAGACCTTCCACGTCGCCGCTGGGAAATAGATCTTATGATCTAGCAAGTTCAAGCAGCTCCGTGATTTATCCTTTGAACTGCAAAGTGTACTGAGCCTCTTCTGCACGCGGACCCCAATTCCCAAGCTTTAGGATACTGTGAGGTAAAAGAAATAAATCGGGCCTGTGATTCAGATTTCCTGATCGTCTGTACTTGGGGAAACCAGAGGTCTGGAATATGTTAGCGATGAAAGTGCTTAGGTTCGTGCTCAGCATACTGCTAGAAGGCTAGATTTCTTTGCTGTCGAGAAAAGTTCACACCTCACAGCTACTCCCAGTAGGATCTTATCAACACTTATACTGCGCAAAACGAGTGCTGGTTGATGTCCAGAGAACATACACATGATATCATGCTTTTGTATTGGCAAAAGCGAAGAGGACAAGCCGCTTGCTTTGTCATGCAATTGGAACATCAGATGCTGGATACGCGCATGATGGCCTCCAAACTCGATTCGCTTGAGGACTTCAGAGGCAAGACAGATGTCGTGTATATGAAAAGTTCCATCCCCAGTGATGATGGTCTGTACAGGATACAAATCCTTGTCGTTGACAGAGATCAGATCGCCTGACACTTCGACAACGTTATAATCGAAGATGCCAAAGTCGCGTTTAAAAGCATCTACGCCGCACACTGCGGATAAGTGGTGATCCTTGACATGACGAAACACCTTTGAGATGGCTTCTCGGGCGGCTGGTGTTGGAGGGAGCAATCTTGCCTCTCCATAATCGAGTTCAAACGTTGGCAGAGATGAGGAGATGCGATCTGGTGCTAGGAACTTCGAAATCTTAGTGAGTCGTAGATGGGAAACGCAGTTTCGAAGAGCCTCCGTGAACTGGTAGTTCCATAATTTTGTCATTTCGTCACCGTGCCAAAGTCGTCCCAAAGTTTCACCCACGGCTGTATCATCTAGTCGCATCGCATGCCGTAGCCCGTCAGCCCTACCACCCATGGTGTGGATCATTCTATTCCCAACGAGGTTCGATAGCTTTCCGTCACGTTCTAAAGCTTGGGTTACAAGCGGTGACTAGTAGAGCTTCGTTAGGTCTGCGTTGTAGTCCACTGTGATCTGCGAGGATTCCGGTGTGGCCAGACTCAACAAGGCGAATATGTGATCTTGAGGTTCTTGACATTCGAAGTCGGAATATTCTGCGAGTAACGAAGAAAGCTCTCGGGGCTCGTACGTCACTAGGTTTTTTGTGAGACTAGCTGCCAACAGTTCCAGTCCAACAGGCGTTCTGCAGCAATAGTATGCATGATAGGCATCGGAACGCCACGTTCCCCATGCAACATCACGCTGTGTGCTTGCTGCCCTTGTAAATTCACTCATTCTCTCAATTTTTCCATCTGCCATCATTGTCTTCGCAAGTCTGCGTCTACTTTGCCAGACTTCCTCGTTCTTGTTCATTCGTTGCGCCCTCTCAGCGACGTTGATTTCGTCGTAGAGAAAACTAACAATGTTGGCCAGTTGTACTTGCATGACACCTACGACCAGCGAGGCATTGACACCAGAGAGCAGAATCTCCTGAATAATCCACTTTCTCTTCCAGTACGGGTTCTGAACTAACAGTTCGAGTCCCTGTTTGCCTTGCTCTGATAGCTTCTGTCTCTCGAGATGGAACCAACCCTCTTCAATCTTCATGATATTACTACTGGTGAGAAGTTGCCAGCCAAGTTTCGATGAGTAGCGGAGTCCACGACTGTTCAGCTCCGATAACGCGATTCCTTCTAGTTGCGATAGGGGCCCCAGCCATATCAATACATTTGTCGCCCGGGAATAGATTTCACCCATTTTGGCAACCTGGTGGTTCTTCTCTGGTATGTCACTTTGGTTGATGCACAATCCGTCTATCCAAAGATTCTTCGTCCATCCCATATCCCTTGCATGGAGCAGAAAGTCGTGAAGGTTTTGTCGAATGGAGATTGAGTGGCCGTTGAGTAATATTTCGTCTTTTGCTTGTTCATTTCCCCATCGATACGATAAGGCTGAGAAGCCGCTGTATCCTGTAGAAAACTCCAAGTCCAGTTCTTCAAGCTCACAACTTATTTGTTCGTCTCTTGATGTAGCTAGGTCGATACTCAACAAGCGGATACATGTATAGCTTGACAATGGACGATACGATTGAGTGGCGGTCGGTAGGGAACCCATTGCGATGCAAATTAGGAAGTGGGAGCCTGGCGCCGAAGTAGCTGACAGAAGATTGGAGTTGTGGCGCTGTTCACGTGGCTCAGCTATGGCTGAGCCACCTCACGGCCCTGCACAAACAAACCCATAGACAATAACAGGCATGGCGACTTGACGAAACTTCATGTAGCACATGAAGTGCTAATGTGTTATTAAATGTGACCGCTTACCTCTTACCTGGTATCGAACAGTTTAGCCACTCAAGCAACTGTTGCCTAGAAAGCGCTACTGGTCGCGGTACTACGCAGTATATCACATCTGTTGAATTTGTAGTTGCGTTCAATGCGTGAAATGGCATTTGTCGATGGGCGGGGTACGTTATGGTCTGCGCTCTCTGTATAAGTTTCGGACGAGAGTCTCCGGACAACTCACAGAGTCGCGGAACGTGCCAACCACGCTACCTGAATGACGCGCTTGTCGTACCAATTTGGTCTGCTCACTAGCTCGGAAAGTCTGTTCTGCTCATCTCTCGATGAGTTCTCACTGGTTAGTTATCATCGATGGTATGTCTCGCTTTGCTTGAGTTCGACACAGCTTGACTCGTGCTACGTTCATCGATCCTGATGGCTTGAACTCGGCGGACTCGGAGCTCTCGGGGCTCTCGAGATGCAGCGCGACAGCCAAAAGGTATTTATGACAGTCAATCTGAATGTGTCAAACGCCCACAGGGGCTTCGTATCTAGTATGCGCGTTGGGATCCACATATGCAACGGACTCGTACCACAAAGAACTGCATCCGACCGAGATTTCCTCCTTTCAATTAAAACCACAGGATTGCACGGATAAAGCTGTGCATCCAGTGAAGCGCAGAATCGCTCGTATACATGAAGATCGACGTCGATGACAGCGCACTGCCTGCTCTTGGCAAGTACGAGTCGGTCGCAAGGATGTGGAGAGGGGCTTCACAGGGCCTGAAGCTCTGTACAGCGAGATCCTTGTACATCTAGCTCCTTCCTGGCTTCGGCTATGCGATGGCCGTGCTTCAGTGTCCTGCAGATGTCGTGAACATAGCCGCCATGCCGACTACTTAATGTTCACGAGCGGTTCTTGGCTGACCTACAACACAGCTGGACCAGACTGGGGAGCAGTCTCAGAAGTTCGTTGGGAAGCACGCCAGATTCCTGGCATGCCATTGCGTCAGAAACACGCGACGACGTGACGTGCGTGTCACTAGGTACCACTTTTACCGATCCTTTTCGGTCAATGCACTCGATTCGGGATCATCGGCACAACTGTCAGCGTCAAGAAAACAAAGCGTTACCACTACAAAGGTAGGTATAGTGTAGATGTAGCAGTTGAAGAGATGAACAGCTGTTAACTCGAAGATACCGATAAGGAAGACTCGGTGATGATCTCGATAACGATGATTGGAGTGACAGTACAGATCTGGCTCCGCGTGCTCATTGATGGAGACGAAAGAAGGTGTCCGTCCGTCTCGGGTAGCTTTCTGATGTAGTCCAAGTACACCGTATGCGTGGTTGTACATTAGTGCATCGTACCCATGCTCTGAACCTCTTCGTACCCGGCGTATATGCGAGCTGAGTTGGTGTTGCAGACCTTTTATCGGGAGATGGTCCGCACCTCAGGATTCAATGCCGGTCGTACTGCTGAAGTAGTTTCGTAAATGACTTCTCCACACTTTCGATTGATATACGCAATGTCAAGGCATCGCTCGTACGCCGAAATTCGCCACAATCCTGGAGATAGCAGGCGGTTCCCAACAGACGATAAGGAACACATCCGATACAGGTCTCACATCCACATCGTTTCATATTGTCTGTTCTAGGTCGTTCTATGCTTGATGCAGCGAGCAAGCTTTCACTCTATCCTGGCGCTGTACCAGAGCGTGCAACCCGGACCCTGCAAGATTCTTATCTAGATTGTCAGTCTCGTCGCTCGCACCATGAGAAATATAGTCCATCGTCTTGGATTTTGATATCTGTGGCAAGTGTACTGCAACAGCCGGCACGATACACCTCTGCCAGAAACAGGCTAGCAGTTTACTGTTGTTACGATTATCCTAACTCAGGTGAGGGAGCAAACAATCGCAAGTCATCTTCACGGGTTGGGCAATTGCCTAGCTAGAGTACATTCCTCATCATGTTTTAAACATCAGCGTGACTGAAATAACTCAGGTGTGAAGGGATATGGCATGATCGTGATGTAGTGTGAAGCCTGAACCCCAGTCGATCTAGCTATGGTACTTTGGCCAGTCGTAAGCCTCACACAGCACTCAAGCTTGTAGCTCGCAAGAAAGCCGCTTTTTCTGTGTTGTTTGACTATCTGCACATGAAGGAATGAGCTTAGACAAAGAGCAAGCAGTGTAGACGATACGGCTAAAGGAGAGAAGGACTCTTGGGTTGTGAACCGACAATGACCAGGAATGGTAAACCTGTCGGCCTCGAAGTAAGGGACTGGTAGTGTACAAAAAGCGCCATCGCATATCAACGCGTAGCATACATACGTGAAACACAGTTCCTGTACACAGATAATATCTTGGTGTTTTCACGTTCCTAAAGACCGTATGTGAACGTCCATTTGCGATCTGCGTAACGTGTATCGTCAAGCCGCTCAGCCTCGATTTGTACCGCGTTCATACTCGCTAGTGTGTCCAATCTCCTCCTATTGATGGTTTGTAGTATTAATCTGTACGTTGTGTAGCCAAGTAAGGCTGTTGCGACGAAGCCGAGGGTGACGTAAAACGGAGTTCGGTAATCGGGCGCGTATTTGCTCCTGTATAGTTGACCACCAATGACTCCAGCAAGATTTCCAAAGCCATTGACGCCAAGGACGAGGGAGCGTTTACCGGGTTCTGTAGTCGTGTCAGTCTATGCTGCCTATGGTGCGCAGTTTTGCAGATATACCAGGTGTGTTTCCGCTTAACCAAGCTGTTGTGAGTGGACCAGACACGTAGCTACCGGACAACAGTATGCAAAGTCCAACGTACTTGACAATGTTCAAGTGGCTGGTGACTGTTACGATGAGTCCTACAAGCGCGATACTGATGCCACCTATGATGTGACACCCACGTTCTCTGCTGTAAGTAACAAGTCAGCAAGGTAACGCAAGGTATTGAGTGAAAAACCTACTGATAATCTGAGCTGCAAGCAAAGATGTACAGAGAGATTGCTCCGCAGAGATAGGGTGGTACAACCATCTCCAAACGTTGTCAGCACTTGTGCCTGTCTTGATCGAATTCGACGTACCAGGTTCGCTTGCAGCGCAGAGTAGCCTAAGCCTTTGACGACCAGAGGAAGGAAGACTGAGAATGCTAAGCTGGGCACACTCGCGCAAATGTTGAACACCTGTATGTAGTACAGCTTCCAGTCTGAGAACGTTTCCCTCGCATCCCTCATCGAGAGGTTCGGTCTTGTAATGGTATTGCTTTCGCGGTCGCGTCCTGTGTAGCTGGCGCTATCTCTGGCGATGCGTTGTATGACATATTGCCGGTCGTGCGTGCTCAGAAACCATGCGTCTTCTGGGCCATTTGGCAGCCAAAACCACGCGAGTATGCCGAAGAGGATGGTGAGTCCGCCTTCGATTATGAACAGGTACTGCCAGTTGTGCAGAGCAGTCCCTTCGACCTGGAATACACCGTAGGCTATCGCTTAAGATTAGAGAAACCTCTCTACCTTAGAAGAGATCCATACCAACAGCCCCAGAGAATGCTCCAGCGATTGCATATTGACCATAAAAAAGGGCAATGCGTACTCCAAGATCATACCTATGGTAGAAAAGGGATAGGTACGTCACGGCGGTAGGATAGAAACCGGCCTCGAAGGCACCGACCATCAATCTCACAGAGATAAGTGACGGTCGTCCGCGGATAAATGCGTGCGCTAGAGTGAAGCTCCCCCAGCAAACCTGCGCCGCGTTCCTGTCAGAGAGGGGACTCAAGCTTGATCGACGGACGCACCATCATGACAGCGACCCAGTGCTTAGCTCCAAGCCATCGTCCAATCGCAGCTGAAGGGGGTTGTAGCAGTACGAACGTGACGAAGAAAAGCGAGGTGGCTAGATTAAAGTCGTCTTGCGAAGCTCCAATCTCGGTGCTGAACCCTAGATGATGACGAAGAGTTAGATGAGGTGTGAACGACCCCTGGATCAAGCAGAACGCACCTTGAGTCTCGGCGTTTCCAATGTTGGACCGGTCCAATCCGTTGAACAGATACAAGATTGATAGAAATGGGAGTAGAGCTGTGTCAATCCTTCGATTCACACTTCGTGTTCTACCTCTGCCTTCAGGGTCTTCTGGAAGTGTCTCGTACTGCTCTTCTGGACGACTACTTGCATCTTGAAATTTGGCACCGACGACTGGAGAGCTTGTGAGGTGTCGACGGGAACCGTGCATACTCTGGAGAGAAATGAAAACATGGAGATGCTTCTCGAAGAGTCAGAGTGATATTCCATAACGGCGAGAATGACTGACGATGCTACAAGCAGGGCCACATTAACCGCCGGGAGCCGATGATCCCTAAGCGACAATCAGGCGCGCTTTGTGGCAGCTGAAATCCAACGCAATGTGTACCCTAATTAGCAAACCTGTTTTAGCTTGCTCGTCTGTGAATTCGGCGAGCAAGCGTTGCACCGCTCCACATAATTAAGCCACCCTAGAGTCTCTTGACCAATTGGAGGCTGACCGCGGACATCCCGATCCTAGGCGTATCCAAAGTGGATCCTGGATCGAACGAATCCTAGGTATGTGCAGCCGAGGACCGAAAACGAACAACGAAACACGAGAAGCGCGATGCCCTTTCATTAGACTAAAGGGATCTGATCCTCTTGGGACCAGCACATCAGTTGTTGTGATGGGCGCTGTTTGTGGGGAGTGGTCGGTTGAGGTACCCGCGGCACGAAAGGAATGCTTGGCACGAACACTCTCCGAGGGGCTGGAGATATTTGAGAATCAGGCTGTCACACGCTCTGGCCACTGATGAGCAGAAGCCTGAGATTGTGCACTTCTTCTTTAGAAAGTCCCAGAAACTCAGGTCGCTAAAATTCTCGGCGAAACGGCACGAAGACTCTTCACAACGGTTGACGCTCAGATAAGTAGAGTGTCTTGCAAACGTAGACCATCATCTTGTGCC
This sequence comes from Neodidymelliopsis sp. IMI 364377, assembly GCA_027946375.1. NCBI lineage: Eukaryota > Fungi > Ascomycota > Dothideomycetes > Pleosporales > Didymellaceae > Neodidymelliopsis > Neodidymelliopsis sp. IMI 364377. Next base: position 79,473 of record JAPEUT010000043.1, on the reverse strand, counting down.
CAGTCCTTCAACTTTTGATAAACTCGAGGATCGTCTTTCCATCCATGCGCGCCTTGGAGTTGCTTAGATGGATCTGTGGCAGGCTGTGACGTGGATATGTCGACACGTCCATCTGCGGAAGACTGCTGCCGACCAGATATACTCTGGGCAAGCACATAACCGTCTGTCAAGGCTTTGAGATCTTGTAATACTTTACAGCAGTCTATGGGGTAGTTGGTTCCAGTTTTGGCCTCTTGTTCGAAGACATGGATTGCGAAGCGGATCTCTGCAGCATGTGGACCTCCTGCAGCCTGATCGGAGCCCACATCGTCCTTATGCATAGAGCTAATGCGACTCAGCAGAAGTACGACAGCAGCGTTGAAGAGAAAATGCAGACCAGACTGCAGCCAATTCTGATTCGTAGACTGCAATAGCTGAGCGAGACCCAGGTTACGTTGCGCGGCGTCCACACACGAACTAGTATGGCCCCTGTGCAGGTCGCTTACTGAGGCACCTAGCTCGCTGAAGAGCCGTTGCGCAACTGCCTTCTTGATGGCAGCGAAGAAAAAGGGCCGCGTTGTCAATATGATTAGCTGGTTATAGGCCATGTGCATAGTGCAACAAGCTGGGTCGAGCAGTGTCTGATCGTCAGGTATCTGAAGCACAGTCGGAAGTCGTGTATGCCAGTTATGGAGCATCTTTAGCGCCGCATCAATGTTGGCCTCAGAGCCTGCAGCTTTGGGAGTACGGGGCGCGATGCCGTAAGTTTCGCAAACGACATAACCCGAGATCCTGGCGAGCTCAACGTTTGCACGGAGACCTACTGACGGGGGCATAGAACTGCCGAGCTTAGTACGTGTTCGATCAGGCATTCTTGCAGGGACTTACGGAGAGTCGGCTGGAAGCGGCAGTCGGATCGCCTCGTCTGATATTATAGGGGGCCTCCCCATCAGCATGCTGATCCATCTATCCATGATGTACAGTGTCCAAAAGGTACGCTTGCTAGCCTCATCGACAGTGCGCCTGAACGAGCCGTGGATGATCGCTATATGAACCGCCAAGCTCACGTATATGTAAGCAGCGTCGCGTCGATTGACTTCAATGAGATAGTATCCCATTAAAGCTAGAGCAGGTACGTCGCTTAACGTAAATCGAACAGTATCCAGCGGATTCCCCAGCAACAACCGAGCACGTTTGAAATACGACTCTCCAGATCGATAATCTGGAAGCTGCAGCGATGTATGCCCAATCGAGACCGACAGAGCAAAGCAGACATTATAGAACGCTAGATCCCGAGCCGATTCTTCCGTGGTCAACGCAGCAATGGAAGCAGAGCTGGCGGGACGTGGAGGTAATTTGCTAAGGTCTCCCCACCAGTGTATGCCACCTGATGTGAAACTACCGTTGCCGTCTTGGATATACTGACGAAGTTCGCGAAGCTTTACAGCCATGTCTGAATCAGAGGGCAGCCATGTAGGATCGACATCAGGGTTTGGCAACGGACGCGAGTCAAACGTCTGGTAGTGCCCAACTGAGGCCACAAAGGTAGAGCCATCGCCGCAGTCAGGTGAGTAGGTGAACGGGAGCAAAGTCAGCATGAACTGCTTCAGCTGATCAAGGAAGGTTGCTCCAGATGTTTCGCCCAGGTACCTAACAGTCCCTTGAGGATCATGCAACAAACGGCCGCCAGCTTTGTCAGTATTATCAACTCCTAAAGGTGCCGACGGGAAAGGACCAACAGTATCCCAGCTTGGTGACTCGCCACGATCAACTTGACGTAGCAAGTTTGGCGCTTGGTGTGGCGCTATGGTCTTGAGACCGTCCTCGAGTACAGCACAGCGAGATCGCAACCGGTCCAATTCATCCTTGAGCGAAGTTCGGTCTGTCTCAGTGGCTGTATATTCGCATTCCCGTGAAGATTTAATACATCTTTGGCAGGGCTGTTCACCGGAGCATTTAACGCGTCGGTTATTGCAAGCATTGCACCTATGGATACGTATCAGCGTCGGCCCTGCATATGCCCCGCCAGAAAGGACATCAATCACAGCTGGGCAACGTCTTGGTCATGCCGGGTGGTGTTGGTCTGATGCGGGCAGCTTACGCTCTGACTACGCGCTTGCGTTGTTCGGGAGCGACTTTATGCCGACGAGGATTGACTGGAAGTCGCTTTGACGAAGAACTCTGCCCTTCAGAGGCTGTACTGAAGTTGTCTTCCATCGTGTGCAAGAGCTGGGCGAGATGTTAGCTTCGAACTACAGCGGTGAAGAAACTTGTAAAGGGTCAAGGTGAAGCGGTGACGCAAATGATCCCACGCGCCGCTCTGACCCCCACCACACATTCCTTCGTCTTGCCGAGTGTGCTACGCCAGCACCTTAGAGTCACAAACTCAAGAAAGAGCATCGCAACTCTGAACAGCGCTGAACGAGATGGGGAGCTTACCGGAAGTTGAGGTGGGCATTGAGGTGCGAACACGCGAACGTGCCGGAAAGAAGTCCGTCGGTAATTGTTGGCAAGAACTACGATGCTGACAATCCTTGGACATGGTATTTCTGGTAACTGGAAAGTAGCCAAGCAGCACCAAGACAGAGATCACATCAAACCAAATCTCTCTCAATCACATATTCGACGCGCTCATCGCAAATATCACCTCGAGAGTGTTTGCGAACATCCTTCGGTCAATCACGTGATATAGACTTTGGGCTATACAGTCTCTGACAGTTGGCGTGCTACTTGAGTAGTGATATTCTCCTGACATCTTTGGCTTCGCTGTAAACTCCCGGCGTAAGAAAGCGTTAGAAAGTGTTGTTCAAAGGATTCCTTACTATCTAGACAGATCTCACGGCCGTCTTTCCACCATAGATGTCAACAAAGAGGGTTCCAGCCGCAGTCAGCTACTCGGACTACAAGTTTCGAGCCAGTTATTCATCATGATTAGTGTCCTGTTATGGTGCCGGGTTCTCATCTATCGGTGCCTCTCGCTCGTGTATATGAACTGTGGAGCTTTCGGGGCATAGCGCATATACTATTCCCTGCGACGTATGACCTTGGAGAAGACTATCGGGATTCGTTCTCTTACCACGACTTCCAAATGCTAAGATCTTATAAGATGCACGGAACTCGCCCTTGATGAGCATTCCGATGCAACACGAGAGAACATCTACTCAGAAGTGAGAACGAAACAGGTATTGATAACTCATGGGTTGCCTTCGATAATCGCCACACCATGATTGTGCAGGCTGACGTGCCGATTGTAGCAGTATAAATTCGGAAATCAGGTGTAAGTCTCGAGAGCGTTGTTCAATACCAATCATGATTGAGTCTTTATTGAAATGTCAACTTGCGTTAGTGCACCTTACACCTCTCACACCCACAATCAAACCCCCAGTTTCTCCTCAGTGTCTGCATCCTCTTTTCCCTGCTCAACTTCCTCTCTTCTCCACTCAAATATGTGATATTCAGTTCTTCCCCTTTCCGCACGTCTTTGCCAGCCCTAAAATACCAGACTCTGCCTTCTCTATTCTTCTCGATGTTTGGCGCGCAGGAGTGGTTAAAGTAGCTTGCTGCAGGCCAGCAGCCATAACCAAAGAACTCTGAACCATCGTCTTCTAGCGACCGAATGCCGAAGGAGTTGTGCGAGTCGCGAGATGAGAGCAAAAAGATAGTTTCTGCTGTGACGAGAGGTAACAGTGGCAGAGGTAAGATTGCGAGTAAATGGAGATATGACCGAATGAAGGCTTGAAGATCGTCTGCGCTATGATACGGTGTCTGATCGTCTGCAAGAGCCAGGACCTTGTCCCAGTCTCGTGGACTGTTGTATCGCCAAATGATACCACTGACACAGAAGCTCATAACATCTGGTGAGATACGTTGTTGTAGTGCTTTCTGCAAAGCCTTGCGGTGCTGCTTCGTGATCTGGACCGGCTTCTGTTCTGTTGTATCTCTAGCATCAGCCGTTGTGTGCATGCCTCGCTCTCCTTCCCTCGCTGCACGTATCAATGATGCCTGTGCAGCAACATCATCCCATCCTTGCTGAATCTGTTCTGAGGTTGGCCGTGGCAGATCAGTGTCGACCATTTCATCATCCTCCTTACTCCTTCCCTTGACTAGTTTCTCCACTGCAGCCCATGCATGCATGCCCACGTCTCCATGTCGATTTCTCCAAATTCCTTGGCACTCTTTCGAGCAAAAAGCGAACCCCACTGCCTGGTCTCGTATGCTCAAATCTCGGCCATAATCGTACCCGAAGCATTGCGCACAGACTTCACGCCGGTATTCGCGCAGCAACACCGAGAGCGTCAGATCGTCTGACCGCCAAAGCAGGTCCCCTGCTGATATATCTTGAGACGCAAAGACGGCTCGGCCAGCGCTCGGTGTATCGCGGACATCGAGGAGGGGAGTGGTAGGCGCGCCGGTGGGTAAAGCACTCGATGGCTTAGTAGAGGGAGCGGATGAGGCTGAGGAGGGTCTCGAGGTGCTGCATGTGGAAGAGGCCGTGGCCGAGGCGGGGTCGTTGGTGGGGTCCATTGTGGACAATAGACAGGTGACAAGTGAGAGAGTTTTCGGCGTCAGTAATGTCTTCCTGTTCAGCTGTATCGCTATTGATCAAGTTTCGCGTGCGGCAAGTAACGGTGCTATGCGTCCGCACTCTATCGCTCTTCAGGGTACGAAGGGGGGTTTGTCTACAAAGCAGAAGAGGCTACGATTGATTTCGTATGTCACTTTTACTGGAGCCGGAAGAAAACGTTGGAAGGAATGAGGCCATGGTACGTCTAAAGCTGCCCTAGGTGGGTTTTCAGGGACAAAAGGGTTATTGGAGACGTATCGCCGGTGTGCGATGGACTTTTCTGTTGTCGCGCCCAGCTAGACCTTTTAGACCTTTCGATCTGCGACAAGGGCTTGATCATTAGCGCCTATGATAACGGTAGATAAGCAACGAAGGAGAGATCTCACTTCCGTTTCCTTATTTCTGCTTTAGTCGCAAGTTTAATCTGACAGGCCTCAAAGTAACGTCTGTCCACTTCATAGAATCTTACCGTTTGATCTGAATCGGCAGGGACGATCTAGGTGCACAAATGGTCATGTCAGCATCAATTTTGAACCGAAGGCTTCACGCTCCTCATGAAGCATCGTCCAGTCTTATTTGAGCACTTGCTCAAGGGAAATATTTACAGTGATGCTTTTTGGATCGCTCAGTTTTGAAACCCCTCTAGACGAATTTTCAGCACACTCCAAAATCTCTGCATACTTCCCTGCCTTTCGCAGTAAGATGTTCAACGATCCACAGCTGAGCGTTGGAAAACACCAGCACAGCGTCTGGCAAGAATGCAAAGTTGTTAGTCTCAACTCCAGTCCAAATCTTGCCCAGGAGCGTGCCCTCAGGATTCCAGATATGCACACCATCACCACAGCCAGCCCACACGTTGCCTTCCATGTCGCAATGGACACCATCTGGAAACCCATTGTCCGCATATGCAAAGGTCCTACGGCCCACCAGACGTTTCTTGTCGATAACGTCAAACGCATACAGAGTCGCTGGACGGGTCAAGTTGTTCTCGAATTCTGCGGCGCCTGTGTCGCTCACGTACAAAGTCTCCAAATTTGGCGAGAATTCCAATCCGTTGGGCTGCACGAAGCCATCTGCCACAACAGCGATCTCTCCGGTCATGGGTGAAAAACGGTATACCTGCTGCGGAATCGTAGGTACAGGTCGGAAGTTCTGAAAGTATCCATAGGCCGCATCCGTAAACCACAAATCGCCGGTTTCAGGATGCTGACGCACGTCGTTGATGCTGGAGAAATTACGCCCAAGGAAAGATGTCAAAATTTTCTCAGAGGCGCCAGTGACGGGATCGACAGAGACGAGGGCGGAGTAGTTTTGGAAATCACCCTCGTCGCAGTAGAGTACTCGAGACGGAAAAGAGCCATTGCCTTCTGTGCCGGGTGGAAAGTAGCTGGTTCCACCATTCGCTTCAGCAAGCTCCCCATAACGAATGGAGCTAATGGAATAGTTATTTGCCAGGTCCAAGGCAGTGACGTTGATGGGATTGTTAAGATCACCAGCCCAATTGCTCGTTACATAAAGCTTATTGGTGTCTTTGTTGTATACACCAGCTTCATGGAAGGCCTGCCAGTCTAAGTTGTATAATTGCCGAGCAGTGGCTTGCTCGCCAATCACAGAAGCAAAGCTTTGGTCATAAGCAAGCAGCTCAATCGTTGTTGGGTTGGTGACATTCGTGGTGACTAAGGTATCGATGTAGGCGGGGTTTGTCGCAAAGGACAACAGGTCCACGGGTATGATGCTAGACATGATAGTTGTGATGATTATCGTAACGAAGACCTTCCAGAAAATGATCGAACCAGCTTCCATCCCTTTTCTTTATCCCTCAGCACCTGCCGATCACTTTTTTTAAATCTCCTAGTGAGCCAACCTAGGACCGTGTCGCAACGTCACTAACACCTCAACACAGGTTCCGACCTTGCCAGTCGAGATGTGGGGATTCGGCTGCACAATTTTTAAAAACGTCGGCTATTGCACGTTGCCGTTGCGTGGGCCAGAATCGAAACAGTATCGGGATTAACGTAAAGAGTCAAAGTGGGGAAGGACCGACTGCCATGGAGCACGGATGACTGAATGGGGTAAGGTGTCGTGTATCGATTTCGATTACAACAGCCTCAAAGCTTATTTTTTCTGTCTCGCATCGATCCCATGACCGCAAGTGTTCTTGCTGTATACTGACGTCCAAGCGGATTGTCCTAGACACAAGAAAGAGCGTGGACCATTGGGTGCACTGCCGAGGTGTTGTGCTTCTCCCTTAGGCTTATCAAGACCGCAAACCCCGCATTGCTGTCACAATGATCCGGCTTCAAAATGGCATCGTCGTTAAGAAACAATGAGCAATCAGCCGTTACATTCAAACCTTACCCAACAGGCATAGCAATCATCACTCTCGACCGCTCCGCCCGTCGCAACGCTGTCAACCCCGCGACGGCCCAAAACCTGTATTCCGCATTCCTCAAATTTGAAGACGATGCGTCTCAAAAGATCTGCGTCTTTCATGGAGCCAATGGCACATTTTGCGCCGGTGCAGATCTGCAAGATGTAGCGAAGAACACATCAACACGAGCACCTCATTTCGGACCCGTGTCAGGGCGTAACTTGGCACCTATGGGCCCGTCGCGTCTCCATATAAAGAAGCCTGTGATCTGTGCGATCTCTGGATACGCTGTCGCTGGAGGTCTTGAGTTGAGTCTCTTAGGTGACATACGTGTCGTGGAAGAAGACGCTGTGTTTGGCGTGTTTTGTCGGCGGTTTGGCGTACCTTTGATCGACGGCGGAACAGTCCGTCTCCAAGCTATCGTCGGTCTGGGTCGTGCAATGGACATGATCCTTACTGGACGCGCAGTTTCAGCCCATGAAGCACTGTCCATGGGCTTAGCGAGCCGCATTGTACCAAAAGGCAAGGCATTGGAGGAAGCCATGAAGATTGCAGAGATGTTGACAAAGTTTCCCCAACTTTGTATGAACAAAGATCGAGATAGCTGTTACTATGCGAGGTATGAGGCTAAGAGTTTGGAAGATGCTTTGCATTTTGAATTTGAGAACGGTAAAGAAGTCGTCAAGCAAGAAAGTCTGCATGGCGCCAGGAGATTCGCTGGGGGTCAAGGAAGATCAGGGAAACTATGAAATCTGACGATCACGTCCACGAACATATCGACGCTTTACGCTTTGATCGCTCGTCGTCAACCCGCGACGCATCTATTTCCACACACTCGATGTCTCCATCCCCTTCTTCTTGCCTGTCTGATAAGTCTCACTGAGCTTGCCGTACAGCTCCCTCAGCCTGGTGATTTGTCCATTTAACCTTGTCTTCTCTCCTTCATCCTCGATCTCAGCAACGACCTCTGCCAGACTCCTTCCTTCAAAAAACTTGTTCTTCCGATTATACAGCTCTCTCTTCTCTAAGCTCTCATCACTCTCCTCTTCAGCTCTTACCCTGAAAACCTCTTGTTGAATCTCGATGTCATACGGAATACTGAATAGATCCCTACTGTCTTCGTATGTGAACAGATAGTACAACTCCTTGAAACCTGACCAGGCAATTCCACTAAGACATAGACTGCATGGCTCATGGGTTGCGAAGAATATGCAGTCTGAACGAGGATCTGGCCGGTTTGACGGGATGGGAAATTCTACAGTAAAGAACTGCTGGATGCAATTGATCTCGCCATGTAGGAGTGGTGAAAGTGACTCATTGTTGGTGGCGACTGTAAGAGGGGCGAGCGTGGTTTTAGAGAGGATAGCAGCCCCGAAGACTTTGGAGCCGGATGACACACCCTGGGTGGTGAGAGGAATGATTTGATGTTCGAGGGTTGACAAGATGGCGGTGATGAGCTTTGATGGATTTGTGATGGGAGATCCTGCGACGGAAGTCATAGTAGTAGTCGAGCAGAGGATTCTAGTTTGCCCGCAGTTTGTGTATTCAACTATATGGAATGCTGGTAAAATATATATCAACACTGAAAGCTGTGGAGCTGGATCTGCCACGCCCGGGCCCCGCCACCCGGCGACCTCCGATGTCGCGCTGATAACGCAAGAACCGTGTCTGCACATCCACCACTCCGCAAACATTGACAAGGTGAGTATGGTTGATTTTGCTGCAATGAGTCTCTTCGTTCTTTTCCGTGAGGCCATCGGCCTCAAGTTGGAGAGTGTCCGTCACTGCTGAGATGGACAGGTATAGCAGCCCAACATTCACCGCAGCCTTGAGAGTTTTGCACTCAATTCTATCATAGGGCTAAGATATCTCCATTACATGCTACGCACAGTGTAACAGTCAAAACATCTTGATCGTACGTCAAATGGTGTATAGGGTACCTGGGGAGCAGATCCCGTGTCTCTCTTCGTTACACACATCACTGACTTATGTAAATAGGAGATGAAGACCTCTTGATCTGGGACAGGAATTGCTGATATATTCTGATCAAGAACAAAAAATCAAAATACTGAGTGTGTGTTGTAGGGTGATAATGCGGTCACAGTAGTCAAACGAGGATTGCTTGGAACAATGATTATCCTCATTTGTTGACCTCTACAGCACCTAGTTCGAACTCGATCGTAATTTTGGTCTTAATGGTATGTCGCAAAAGTTCAGTGAGGACAAACCCACCAGGACCGTTACTTCCGAATCGGGTAATCATAAGCGCTCAAGGGCGACAGGCCGCGTAAGATGATCTGTGGCTTCATGAACAAGAAACCAGCATGCTGTTGCATTTCAATCTGGAACGCATTCAGCTGCGCGTTGTAGCCCATAGATTTTTGATGCATGTACAGGAGCTGAGATAGATTGTACATAGTATTGATCTGTTTTTCTTTCTACGAAGACGTTGCATATACTTGATCGACAAGTAGAGCTTTGAGTGATTACAGGGAGATGTACCCATACTCAAGCTTCCTGCTCTTTATGCAAATCAAGCTTGTGCAAGCTTTTCCCCGAAGCTGTGCCCCCGCTTCCCCACAAAGTGGGGTTAAGGCACAATTTCGGAGCAGAACTTGGTGGCTACGTTTACCGAGGATAGTAACCTGCTGCAACAAAATCTTTCGGGGCCCACAGCAACAACTCGCAAAAGTCTGAATGCACAGATAGGCCATGGAAGGGTCAGAAGAGGCCGCTGCTGCAAATGTCGCAGATAGCCCTGCCAGCGTGCGACCGCGAAGATCTCGGGCTGGATGCATGACGTGCCGGAACCGGCGACGAAAGTGTACGTGATTGCCGCCGACGCTCAATGCTCGTTGTAACATCATCAGGCGACGAAGGAAAGCCCAAATGTCAGAACTGCATCTCAAAGGGATTTGAGTGTCGGTATGCAGCTGCATTCCAAATCCTGGGAAAGCACAACTTCACGCCGGAGGTCAAGACCGACGTTAAATACTCTAGTGTTCGTGTATGTTTTCCAGCATTTCATGAGCGCATTTGTTGCTTTTTGTCGCAACCAAAATCTGTCAGAGTCTGTCAATATGCTACGACAGATGGATTCTGATGCGGATTCGCATTACTCTATCGGCAATCAACCCATCAACGTGTCAGACAACTGCTGTATTTTGCCATAGCCTCGGGTTCACACATTTGAAAAGCGCTGATGAATACAGTTTGCTAGCGATGAAGGGGATCAAACAGTGTCATATAGCAAATCACCAACGGCCCCGAGAGAAGTTCAGTGCAATACACTCCGCACACAGTCACAGCCCAATGTCTCCTCTCATAGACACCCAGTAGAGGGTCTCTGTGACTCCAGTGACCAGGTTCTGCCAAGTCGGACCTCTTCTACAAACGGTTATGAGTTCGCATTGCGCGGTTTGTTGGCGCTTGGTGGAGCTAACACACGAGCAAACTCTGTCCCAACACCAGACGCGAGCGAGCAAGAGGCAATTTCGACATTCGACTTTGGCGTTAACGAGAACGTCGACCCAGCACTGGACGATGGCAGTGTGCAGAGAAGCCCTGATCTGAACAGGATTGTTACTGGACACAAATCGAACTCAACCATTACCTACATCGAGCAAACAGACACTACTCTTACAATCCCGTTTTCTGAAACAGCAGATGTCGTTCCTGTAATACCGATATGGCAACACGCAGGACGTGCACTATCAGCAGATCGAAGACTTGAATTGCTGAGGTTTTATAGATACCACATTGCACCTTGGGTTCGTCGCATGAGCTAGCGGTCTCAGAATATGCTGACATGCTACAGTTGGACATATGCGACACTGACCAACATTTTGGAGTGGCATTGCTGACATTGTCCACAACATCACCGAGTCTACACGACTCCATCATGATATTATCTGCAGGTTCATCGCGTATTGGCTCGACACTGCATGAGATGAGCGTCTTTGAAAACATGATGAGCAAGACTACAGAGCAAAGAGCTACATCAAACGTACCCGCGAAGATGTTGGCGGATGTTATGGATGCTCTCGGCGACATGATACCCAATCTTGCCAAAGTGTGGTTGGAAAGACCCAAAGAAGAAAATAGATTACGTCTTCTGGAGACCTTGATGCCTACATCTTCATCCTCAAGCGTCAGCGCTTGTGCGTACTGGCTGTTAGTCAGGCTTGGTAAGGAAGACAATATTCTCCTGATGTTTTTCCGTCTTACTGATTTCATTCAGAGTTGAGTTGTGTGCTGATGGGCGGATCGTATCGAATTCCTTTGCCATTTTTGATAACGCAAGTTGACCAAGCTCTTGACGACAATTCGATAGCGCAAAGCGCTTACGAAGCTATTGGGTTGTGTGTGGACTCGGCAATGTTCGCACAAGGTGATGATGATAGATGGCTACAAAACCGCTATGGGCTCAATCGGGTGGAGACGTGGAAGATGCTGGTTCAAGGGTTCGCCCACTGGTACATGCACCGTTCACAAGCCTTCCAGCCGGTCGTTGAATTGTATCCCAAAGACGGTTTGTTGGCTGAAGATGAGTTTCCAACAATTGTCTTCACCAGCGGTGCTGCTCTTCTTGCAAACCAACTGTATCATACTGGTATGCTTCTGTTACTGCAGAGCAAGCCTCGATTCGTGGACAAACCGAACTCGAACTCTCCATCAATGTCGACTATATGGCATGCACATCGTATTTGTGGCATTGCGGTTCAGAACGACAGGCATGACTGGTGGGATCCTTGCCTTGTCGCGTCTCTCATTCTCGCAGCCCGAACAACAACGCATGCGAGCCAACACGGCATGATAATCAACACACTTGAGTCCATGCATGGGCTCACTGGATGGAATGTTAGCGCTTGCATGGATCAGCTTCGCAATGAGTGGCAACTAGCTGACAGCTGGTGAGGAGATCGAAATCGCTCCCTCATCTTGCAATGTTGAGGTGTAGCTGCACTACCCATCAGACATGCTGGTTAAGAAAAGTTGATCGCGTCCGATGGCCGCTTGCGACGTACCGGATTAGTAAATTCGGTAGCTTGAGGGTATAGAACAGCGTGCTGTAACCTGCCTGATCGTTGCTCGAGTCGATTTACGAGGGCTTCAATCTAGACCACGGGTCGATTCTGCTCACGACTCGCCACGGATCTTGTAACCCCAGGTACTTTCTAAGTCCCGAATTCGCCACGTAGCTGTCCACCCGGTCAGAGCTTCGATATGTCGAATCGTCTTAACGACTAGAATCTGTTCGGAAGAATGACTCAACAGACGCCCAGCAATCCACAGCGGCTGTATTGCATTGTTAAGGCAGCCCTCATGTGGATTAGCCAGGCTGATCCCACATATACGCTTCGCGTGCCACATGACAGACGTCGTCGGGGTTCGTGGCAACAGTGATCTTTGCTTCTGGTTGGCATTGAGTAGTAAGACGCAAGAGGTGTGGTAGAGCTGGTTGGATGAAATTGCAGCCCAGTGGGCGAAAAAGATGTGAGGGAAAGGTGTCGTGTTTACATTCTCGACAGCCTGCATTTCCGGTGGACGATGCAGAGACCATTTAGCCAATTGGTCCCATAGGTGAGACCAGCGCGATTGGAACTGCTGCGTATTGCATCCATTCTCTGTACCGAGCTCAGTGTATTTGTTGCGGTCCGAGATAAGTTCGCACGTCTTAGCGCACAGATATACAGCAAAGTTCGCGTACATATCTGGTTTTCTTGAGCTGCAAAATAGCGCTTCGGCACCTTCGTCTGTGACGCCAAGTGGTAGCCACAGTGAAGGTGTCAGTAGTGTGCTTTCCGTGCCATCAGAGATAAGAGCGCCACACACATCTGCACATGTCAATAGATACGCACACGTATCAGGTCTGGTGCGACTCACCCATCCGTGCATAGCACCAAAAGACGGCTTGCAGAACATCGCCACTAAATCCGTTCACACCGAAAGCCTCAAACACAGCAGCACAACCCTCAAGGTGGTGGCGCCAGTTTTGAGCACTCGCAGAGAACATTTCGAGACAGCACAAGATCACACAAGCTGCGATCACATGGACATCTCGAGCTTGCAGCAAGGGCGTCAGTAGCCGAATCGCTTCCTGATAAAGTACAAGGCTGTCAAAAGAGGACTGGATTTTATCCTTTCTTTCAAGCTGACGAGCCCCAATCGCAAGGATAGCGTACAATAACGGTGGCGATTCTTTTGCAAGAGCTGGCAGCTGCACTCCAAATGCTCGCTGGCTGTCAAACATATCGAGCTGAAAACTATTAGTGAAAACTCTTGTAATAGCAGCAAAGGAACAAAGTCGACACGGAAGCTTGGTAGCTCGCGAAACATCCATTTCGAGTCCTGAAAGCAGCAACAAGCCACACGCTCTCAGATTGGTATCAGAAACATCACACATGTTACCACTCACCCAAGGAGCCACTTGTGACATGTAATTCTTCAAGTATTGTATACGTCTTCCATTGGCTAAGGTATGCTTGATTTCCATTGCCCCAGCGAAGTCATCGCCTTCGGTGGGAGTTCCTGCCCGAGTCGGTGCAGCAGAGCGTGCAGTAGTGAACATAAGCGAGCGGAGTGCTTCTTGTGAGGCTAAGTAATCGGGATCATGGGCAAACTCGTCAAAAGGCCAGCTCGAAGCAGTGGCAGGTGACAAAAATGGATCCATGTTTTCGAAGCCACAAGCGGCGCTTGCTTGCAGGTCGATGGCCGGCGTTGAGAGTGTGCTGGCATCATGTTGACTTGCATTCGAGGATCCATCGTGCAGTCGGCGTCGTTTGTGTATCGGCTCGTCAGCCATTGGCATCAACAGCGATGCATCAAGTTTGACTAAGGTGCGGGGAAGATGGGCAGCGGGAAACATGTACAGGCGCTGATTAGGTAATGGCGCTAGCAAGCTAGGTCATGCTTCGGACGCGACGCGACGTGACGCGTCAAGTTCGTTATCAAAAACCATATTATTACTGCGGAAAGCTGCAGACTGCTGGCTATTGGCATTTTTCTAAATATGTGCATTCACAAATCGACGAACTCCCTGCGCAGAAGCGAATCATCGCGTACCTGTTGCAAATAGCCCTCTACCTTCTTCACGAGCGCTGGTGTATCGAAACCAAAGTACTTGTACGCCTCTTTGCCTGGCAAGCTGTGGCCGAAACGCTTGATACAGGCTGCGGCATCAGCATATCGCTCCCATCCGTTGGGTGCGAATGGCTCAATGACGATAGCAGGAATACCCACGTGCCTTCGCAACGTGTTGCGTTTATACTGGACTGACTGGGCATCGAACAGACGTTGGCAAGGAAAACTGACAACACGCGCTTTGATGTTCTTTGCTTTCAGCTCCTTCGCTGTGTCAACAGCATGAGACAGCTCAGCCCCAACTCCGATAAGTGTTACGTCAGCATCCTCGACTTCTTCGATGACATAGCCACCCTTGGCTACCAGGTCGCGTTTTGTCTGTGATAGTTGTGGCAGTGTGTGTCGCGAAGTGGAGATAATGGTAGGCGTGTTTTTGGCCTCTATGGCTGTGATCCAAGCCCCGGCCGTCTCTTCGCTATCTGCAGGGCGAATGTACAGCAGGTTCGGCATCGCTCGATACAGGTTGGCCAATTCAATGGGTTGATGAGTTGGTCCGTCTTCGCCCATACCGATCGAGTCGTGGGTTGCTGCGTGGATGACCTGCAGGTGCTGTAATGCCCCCATACGAACTGCCGGCGCTGCATACAAGTAAAACATGAAGAAGGATGAAGTCGTGGGGATAAACGTGTTGGGAGCGAAGGCAGCCAAGCCGTTTGAGATTGCACACATGGCATGCTCACGCACGCCATAGTGAATGTATCGGCCACTATAGTTTCCTGTTATACCGCAGGTCGTCTTCAAATCAGGCTGCATCTTGTTAGCAAATGTTGACAAAGTCCAGGAATTGCAGAAGCTTACTTGTTGGAAGTCGACCTTATCCTTCCAGATCATGTTGACTGAAGGAGACAAATCGGCTGTTCCGACCACAAAGTTCTTCACCTTTTCCGCAATCGGGTTGAAAACAAGGCCAGATGATTTCCTGGTGGCAGTAGGCTGGTCAGGGAACGACCTGGGAATCAGGTCCTTCCAGTTGTCTGGAAGACGACCTTCCACTCTCCCCCGGAACTCGGCACCAAGGTCAGGGTACTTGGCTTCATACTCCTGCACTTGCTTCTCCCAGGATTGGACCAGCCTTTGGCCTCTCGCAGGGATGTCTGCGAAAAAGCCCTGAACAGTGTCGCTGAGAACAAAGTGCTTGTCAGGGTCAAAGTTGTACAGCTTCTTCATGTTGGCAACATCAGCGGCACCAAAAGCAGCTCCGTGAGCCACAGCGTTACCAGCTACAGCGCTACCAAGGCCGATAACGGTGCGGACGTTGATGAAGGTCGGCTTGGCAGTTGATGCCCTGGCTGTGTTCAACGCCTCCACAATCCCCTCGATGTCGAAGCAACCATCCTCGATGTCGATGACGTCCCACCCACATGCCTTCATCTTCGCGTTGACATCCTCAGTGTTGGTTAGATCAACACTGCCGTCGCAGGTGATCTGGTTGTTATCATATATAATGGTCAGGTTGTTCAACTTAAGGTGACCTGCGAAGGAGATAGCTTCCAACGCCACACCTTCCTGCAGACATGCGTCACCGATCATGCACCACGTGTGGTTTGAAACGATGTCGAAGTCGGGCTTGTTGTAGGTCGCCTGCAAGTTCTTTGTTGCCATTGCCAGACCAACAGCATTTGCAACACCCTGTCCGAGAGGGCCCGTTGTGACCTCGATACCTTCGTGCTCAATTTCCGGATGACCGGGACATAACGCATCGACGCGGTCGGAGTGATAAGATTTCAGCTGATCCAGTGTCATGTCCTTGTAGCCCGTGAGATGAAGGAAAGAGTATTGGAATAAACATGTGTGGCCTGTAACCGGTCAGCGCCGAAATCGAACGGGATCTTGAAGTGGGAGTACTCACCATTAGACAGAACGAAACGGTCACGGTTGAAGTAGGTCGGTGTATGAGGCGCGTAGCGCATTACATACTTCCAAAGGGCCACTCCTATGGCGGCCATACCAATCGCACCTCTTGTCACGACTCAGCATTCTGATTGAGTGAACAAAGACTGGACAACGTACCCTGGATGACCGCCGTTGAACTGCTGGCATAGATCCGCGATCAGCAGCCTAAAAGACTTCAAGACATGGTCCTGCTCGTCTGACAATTTCTGCACCGAGGCCGCCTCGACTTTCTCTTCCTTCTTTAATCCCTCCACGACATTCTTGCCGTAGTCTGTTGCGCCATTGACTTGTGTAGCATTTTCCGCAAGATGCATCGTTGCAGAGATGATGTCGATGTATGAGATGCAAAGAAAAGAAGGGCAGCACACCGAATTCTTTTGAAGTCAGTCTACAGCAATGCTTCGACATCACAGTCAATAATTTCTAGATTAGGGATACCCGATTAGGACATCCGGGGCAGCTGGAGGCTAGGAAGCTTGATGGGGCTCCGACTGCCGCGCACTCCCATTGGGCAACAAGCCGAAAACACAACCCAATCTGGTATCATAGGCACAAGTTACTCATTGAGGTCAACATAGCCCCCGTATGACCGCATTATTCATAACCCCACCTGAGCTCTTTCTGACAACGTCGGCTACCTAGGTATACAACCGGCCTCGCAACAAGTCATCATGCGCAAAAATGGAGGCGTGCAGCTTTCTACGTGCGCTAAGCACACGCTATCCAGTCCACGTACACACCTCAGGAAACCTTTTCTTCTCCTAAACACCGCATTATAAACACAGACACGAAAGTAGACGATTATGGCGCCCTCAGTAAGCTTGCGTGTTCTTTCGCACGATGTAGCACCTACTCATTCTACGTTACAGATTACCAACGGGACATCTGAAAGGAAGACACTTTCCGCGCCATTACCAAATCCGTCGTTACAAGTGACCGCAGACCATAATCTCAAGCAACAAGACGCGCCCGTGTATGCGCCAGGCCATGGGGAAGTTTTGCTACATATCAAAGCTACAGGAGTCTGTGGGTACGGTTCTCAATGTGGCCTATCAACTTACGTACCACTGACGTTAGCAGGTCCGACATTCACTTTTGGAGAACAGGGAGGATAGGTTCACTAGTTGTTGAAGGCGATTGCATCTTGGGTCACGAGGCGGCTGGCATCGTACTCCAATGCGGCGAGGGTGTCAAAAACCTGAAACCCGGTAAGCTAGCAGCATGCATCTGAGCTTGTTGTCAAATCTAATTAGCTTCCAGGTGATCGTGTAGCCGTCGAACCCGGTGTCCCTTGTGGTGAATGCTTTCTTTGCCAAGAAGGTCGATACAACCTCTGCGAAGAAGTCCAATTTGCAGGCGTCTATCCGTACCACGGCACGATTCAGCGATATAAGACACATCCTGCGAAGTGGTGTCACAAGTTGCCGGATAATGTGAGCTATGCTGAGGGCGCATTACTGGAGCCATTGTCAGTCGTGATGCATGGTATTAAACAAGCTGGACTATCGCTTGGCCGTGGCGCAGTTGTGTGTGGAGCTGGACCTATTGGGTTGATTGCTCTCGCAGCTGCGAGGGCAAGTGGTGCGCATCCGGTTGTCATTACAGATTTGGAACCGAAGCGACTAGCTTTTGCGAAGAAGTTCGTCCCATCAGTCCTGACGTATCAAGTAGACCGAGACCTGGATGCAGAAGGCAACTCTAAGAAGATCAGGGATCTCTTCAACTTCGAGCATGTTGGGGAGTACGGTGCGCCAGAGGTAGTGCTCGAGTGTACAGGAGTAGAGAACAGCGTGGTGACAGCAGCATATACGGCACGGAGAGGTGGTACAGTGATGGTGATTGGTGTTGGACGGGAGATCATGAACAATCTCCCTTTCATGCATCTTTCGCTCGGAGAGGTACGTTGCTCTTGCTTGCCCACAAGCAAACTTGTTGTCGACTAACCTTATCACAGATTGATCTCAAATTCATCAACCGATACCGCGACACTTGGCCTGCGGGCCTACAATGTCTTGCCGGAGGTATCCTTGACCTGAAACCACTCGTTAGCCACACATATCCGCTGGAGAAAGCGCTGGACGCGCTGCACACGTGCGGCGATTTGAACAATGGCAGCATCAAAGTACAAATTATTGATGAACTGGACAATGTGTTTTGAGCGCAAAGACATGGTTGTGGATATGCTAGTCCTCTTCGGTTGTGGTTGCGCTTACAGGTCCGAGAGCACTTCATTATGGCAGCTTCGATGGTTGGCTATTCTACTATGTACAAGGTCATAGCTATAGACTGGATCATTTGATTAGACAGATCTGCAGGCAAGCAGTCTAAAGATATCTGAAAGAACCTCAAACTGAAAGTCGTTTTCTCTTGAACATAATGTCCAGACACTGTGGAATGATACGTCAGTGTTAGTAAGTCGGTGACTCATGTATAACCCGTTTTTGAGACTTGGCGTAGATTAAGTGAGTACTTGAGTCTCTCTTGACGTTAGCGAGGTTACGGAAATAGTTGACGCATATGCCAGGCGCATCCAGTGTTTATGAAGGTTGCGACCGGGTTTGACAACCTATCGGAGCTCTCCGCTAAATACGCAGAGCCGTAGACCGTCTCTTATGTAGGCTCCGGTTTCCTAACACAGCTTGAATGTACATTCAGTAGCGCGATGCTCACGGCAAATGTACAGCAGTGTATGTCGGGCAAAACTTCGGACGCTATTGCGCCGCAATTCGTGAATACACTTGCTTCGTAGCAAATCGGCTATATTTCGGCTGCAGACTAGGTGTTAAATTGGTCAAGGTTGCCCATGGGGAACGGACGCTAGACTCTCGGATGCGGGGATCGGATTGCATATGTGGGTCTGATCCGTTATTCCGATGCTGTCGAGAAGTCTGACAGGTTGTGCATGATGCTTGCACGACTCGGTATGAGGTGTGAGCGAATACATCAACCTCTCCAGACTTAAAAAGGGTCTCTCCGCGCTGTCGACACCGGGCCCATCGCTTGAAGACCAGTTCGAAATCCGATCATTGAACGTCATCAACAATCCTTCATCTCATATTTGCTTACTAATCATCTTTTCATTGTTCATGAATTGATACCATGGCCATAACTGCCGATGATAAACCTCAAACCGTCGAGGCTCATGAACGCATTCCAGTGGACCTAGCGCCCGCTGAAACAAGTGAGCTGGGTCACCTGGCTAACCAGGAAGACCATGAAGCTGGCAAACTCGCATCTTTTCACAAATACCCTTGGGCTTGTGCATGGAGCGTCTATGCAGTCTGGGTAGTTCTCCTTGTGAGCTTCGAGAACCAAGCTGCTGGTAATGTCATTGGCATTCCACAGTTTCGAGAAGATTTCGGTCACCCCTTCACAGCCGCAGATGGAATTGTTAGCTACGTCGTTGATGCACAGTGGCAGTCAGCGTTCCAGGGTGCGCCAGTCGCATCGTGAGTATCTTGATTATCGGATGGGACGAATATCGATACTGATGAACGGTAGTGCCATCGTTGGTGCCCTCGGATGCGGTCAGCTCGCAGATTGGCTCGGTCGTCGCATGGTCGTCATCCTCTGCATCGTTGTTACCTTTGCGGCCATCACCATGGAGTTTGTCGCAACGACACCTGAGCTCTTCTTTGGCGGCAAATTCTTGAACGGATTTGTGGTTGGTGCGCTTGCATCTGTCACTGTCACATACATCGGCGAAGTCGCTCCTTTTGCGCTACGGGGCATGCTTACCTGCTTGACTGCGCTTGCCTATACTTTGGGACCGCTTACAGTTGCTCTTATTGTCAATTCCACTGGCGTATACACGGATAGATGGGCATATCGTGCGGTCTTCTGTGCACAATTTGGTTTTGCAGCTATTTCTGCGATCCTGGTACCCTTCATGCCGGAAAGTCCTTGTAAGTCCAAACTGCCTCTCTGTTTACGAGCACGGCACTGATGTATCAAAGCTTGGCTTGCATCGAAAGGTCGTCATAAAGATGCACTCAAGGCTCTCGCTGGACTCGGATACCGAGGTGAGGCTGGCGAAAAGAGACTCGCTTCCATCAACAATACTCTAGAACAAGTCAAGCTCGAGACCGAAGGCGCTACCTATCTGGAATGCTTCCGCAAATCCAACTTGCGACGTACAATTATCTCCATCATGCCTCTTTCAATCCAGGCACTCAGTGGCATATCGTTCGCTGCTAGCTATTCAACCTACTACATGCAGCTCGCAGGCTTCTCTACCGAGATGTCCTTCAAGCTTCAGATCGTTCAGCAGGTCATTTCGCTTCTTGGCAATGCTATGTCCTGGTATCTTGTCGATCGAGTTGGACGTCGTAGTCTCACGTTCTGGGGTCTGGTTGGGCTCACCGTGATTCTGTTCGTGATGGCCGGCTGTGCTGTGGCCGAAACAGTTCCAGCTCTCAGGGCCGCTATCAGCATGATACTGTTGTATTGCTGGTGGTACAATGTCACGATCGGCGCAACCGCGTATACGATTCTCTGCGAGACCAGTACTTCACGACTCCGGGTCAAGACGATTGCCATCGGTCTGGCGCTCCAGAATGCACTACAGACGATGTGGTCCTTTGTTCTCCCGTATCTGTTCAATCCGGACAAATTGAATCTTGGTGGTCGTTTGGGATTCATTTTCGGTGGTTTGTCTGTGATTTGTTTGGTATATCTCTGGTTCTATCAACCTGAGACCGCTGGTCGCACTTATGAAGAGCTCGATGAGATGTTCATGAAGAGCGTGTCAGCGCGAAGGTTTAAGAGCTACCAGACAGATGCTCAGGCTATGGGCGAGGCACTTAAGGAGAAGGACGGCTTTTAGAATACCTGGGTTATATCTGGCATCATTTAGCAACTTGCTTCCATATCGTTACCTTATTGTATGACCATCTCTTCAAGCACTCTCTGGTATGTCAATTATGGGCGAATCTGATTACGATTGCGCCGTGAATCAGACCGGCCGTCCGGAACAATTTCGTTGTGGGGTGCGTACAGATGTGTGAACCACCGTTACACCGGAGCATGCATGGTGAAAGAATTGAGTGGCTGGTAGAAACACGGCTACAGATTTCGGCCTCTTCGGTTGACCTCTTTAGCTTTAGCGTCAACCAAGCGGGAAGGTAGCCCTTGGCGGGAGGCCTGTCGGCATCAACATCCATCTTCTGCTATTCACACAGGCCAACTGCGTTTCAACAGCTAATGAGAGCTCACGCATACCAAAATCCTGAGCATAGATACTAAGCGAAGTAGAATTCTCTCCAAAGGACTTGCGAGCTCCGGCTGTTGAACAGGGTTGTTGTTTCTCAACACCCTCGGTGCTCGATACGACGAGATCCGACGTACCAGGATTGCAGCCGGAACTTTTGCGCCTAGTTTCTTCCTACGTCAGGCGCGGACCCTTCATCGCAATTCGAACTTCAGATTCGTTCATCCGTGCTCACAGTCAAAACAAAAGCAGATTTCTTATGATTCCTAGTGTTAGTATGTGTCCACGTTCTTGCTAATTGGATTGACTGACCAAATGGACATTTCGTGTTTCTCAAATAAGGTCTAAATCATGAGCAGGCGCCCTGTCAATTGTCTTGGGTTCCACATATTGACCCCACCTCCACAGTTTTGACCCACTCTTGTGCCTGCATCTAACAAGTGCAAGTGCCAGACCAGATTGAGTATTGAATTCCAAGCAATTCGCAATCCCTTATAATTCAATGCAGCTGCTCTCCCGCGCCCGCAGACTGTATTCCTCTGGCCCTCATTGACACCATTTGGTGACTAATTTCATTCTGGATTTGTTTAGATACGTTACTTAAGCTTCAGTCCGCCAACATGCACCGAGAATCCGTGGAAATAAACTCTGCGATCAAAGAGACACCAAAGCAAACAGAGAGCGTAGAGAAGAAGCTGTCTGTGAGTATCAAAGAAGAGCAGAATTCATCAGACCAATCGCCGGTGGGTCGGAGGTCAAAGAAGCGCCGTCACAGGGCTTCAGTGGCATGTGCATCATGCCGAGATCGTCGCATTCGCGTATGTCCAAACGCCGTACGCTTCAGTCAGCTAGCTGACTCATATTAGTGCGTTGTACCTTCTGGGAAGAAAGAATGCACACAATGTGAACGCTCAAGCATTGCATGCATCATCAAAGACGATGATGATCGACGGAGGTTAGTATGTTCGCCATGATTGTGTATCACGGCTAACCGTCGTCTAGGCCTATATCGCGTGCATATGTCCACTCACTTGTAGAGCGGGTGGCTTTACTCGAACGATTACTCCAAGACCAAGGCGTGACCGTCCCGTCGGCCACTTATCCACCGGAAACCAGGTACCGCGTGTGTCAAGGCAAGGAGACCCCTTACAACAGTGATTCAGCACAGGCGCTCTCGGCCAGTCAGGAAAGCCCATCGTCAAATAGTAACATCACGTCGTCGCCATGCAGCGTTACAGCTGAGCAGCGCGATGACCGTGGGACTCCCAACGAGCTACTGTGGGCTACCAACGGCCTTGACAGTCAATCCGGACGCGTGAAGAAGAGACGGCGAAATGACAGCCTGATTGCACCAAGTGCTCTGAAAACGGAGTTTATACTCGATACTCTTGTTGAACCAACGTTGCATTCTAGTGAATCACATACACCGCATCACCTCTCGATCAAGCCACTTCCCTCCGCAAACTTTGCATGGCCAACAACGACTTTGTTATACTCGACAAACCCAATCACGAATCATTCTCAATCTGTGTATGGCTTTTGGAGTCACGACACGTACAAAGCTCAAAGTCATACCTGCCATCTCACGCGCACCGAACATGAACAGGTCACAGGGACGTGCAATCGAAGCGATAGCATTTGCATGGACAGAGCTACCATCAACCTGGATTACATGCCTCTAAGCACAGACGACTGGGCATGACTTTTGTCTCCAGTAGTCCGCAGCAAATGCCTGAACCGCGCCCAGTGGTGGAACGAGCCCATCATCGATCAACAATATTGCCCTCCATGGGTTGCTGAGCGCTGAAACTAACGTTACTAATACTGTAACTTTGACCACATAAAACACTCATCTCTTGTTGACCCTGAGTACGATTACTGAGTTCACCACCTTTGTCCATGGATGGACTTCCACCAACGTCTCAAGACCAATTTTCTCCATTTCATCTGAGAGTTCCAGGATCTGGTCGAAGTTATCAAGTTAGACGTACAGCAACGGCAGTGTGTTTGTGAACAAGACTTACCGGATACAAAACACTTCTTAATCCTTTCGCACTTCTGGCCACCACCAACGCACCTGGTCTCAACTTGCTCGCTAGCGACTCGAGAATAGACAACTTAGATTGTGTATCCATGCCCACAAGCGCAGCCAGGAACACGACGTCGAACGACCGCCACTCTGTTTCACTCTTGGCCGCAACATCCACAGCGCTGACATCAGTACAAGCGATACTCATTCTATCCGTGTATCCGAGTCTACCATAAAGTTCCTCGCTGACCCGCAAGGCTGAAGTGTCGCGATCAATGTTGTGCACAGAGGCCGATGGGTAGATGTCGAGAATGCACAACGATGTCAAGGGCAAAGGCCCAGAGCCGATGAAGGCAAAGTTTTTAGGCGATGAATTCGACAAAGGTAGGAACGCTGAAAGACTGGAGCATTCAATGCGTGAAAGGTCGAGGTAGTTTTGGTAGTAAGGGAAAAGGTTGAGCAGGTCCCGGGATTGAGACGGCGTAGCTGAGCGTCATCAGTAGATTTCAGGCTTTAGGTATCGCTTGTAGTTTCACAGAATGTTGAAGATATTCTGGGTCCTACTATACGTACCTTTCGAAATGCATGACTCGTTGACGATTTTTCGTGCCCAAAACTTTTCCAGCTCTCCTTCGGCCGTAGCACACAGTGGGCGCAACTTCTCGCACAACGTTTCTATGCCTTCAATGTTGGAGAAATAGGCAACAAACTCGTCACTGTAAGGAACTACGCACAAGCTCACAAGTCTCGTCAAAAGACGGTTCACTTTGTCTCCTGGCGCAAGATCAGGTAACTCGGATAAAGAGTGATGAATGTCGCGAATCTCTGAGGCAAGCGCCTGTGCTGCAGTTTCCAATGCTGTGGGCGTTCTTGGAGGTGTCTGTAGCGTAGTGTGTGGAGTTGCGTGCTTGCTGTTCTTCAGCTTCTCAGTCCCACACACGTTACCCATTATAGCTGCCATTGAGAGGTGTTGAATCCGGTGCTGTCGAGGTCGCAAGAATGTTAGCGTAAAACAGAAAGTCGTACAAAGTGAAAAGAGACAATGAGAGGTTCCCCACCACTTTTATTGCAAGAATGTTTATACCTGCATGAGGAGTGGAGTACAGTCTTCATGAAGATAAAGCACCTGCCTCGTGCAGAAACATTCCTGCAGCAAACACTGACAGGTAGTTTATGGAATGAAGCAAGCAATTGCGGAGACGTCATTGGTCGAGAACTCTTTGAGCACCTTGATGGGCCGTGGGGAAGCTGTATGCAACTCACTGATGGGCGGGAGCTAAGAAGCCATTGTTCAATCAAGTTTCGTTCTGGAAGGTAGTGAAGTGAGCTTATATGCAGCAGGTGAAGATTCTGACCTGGGTTTATGGGTCCTACGGCCGGGTGCACCCTAGCCTGCCCACATTTGAATCTAATAGCCTTACTTTTGATCATCACGGGTATGGCCTGCGCTTGTAGCGCGTCGAAATATGCCGCCCAATGAGGACGACGTGCATGAAGCGTAAGCCGGACTCGGCGCTTTCCCTTGTTCACTAACCTGGCCGTCGGTATACCAGCTTGCCACCCACCCACGTCTCTCGTACCGTGAGTTTCCGAAGATCCTCCAGATCCATACCCTCCAATGGTTCGTCGAGCACGATCCAGTCTGCCCATGCTCCCTCTTGTATGACACCGGCTTTGTCTTCTAGGAAAGCGCCATACGCGGGGTTGATGGTGAAGCCTTTCAGTGCGTCCTCGACAGTAAGCGTCTCCTCTGGGTACCAGCCAATCTTGCCACCACTAGGATCTAGGCCGGTTTGTGGGCTCCGCCGTGTAGTCGCCGCGTATATGCCTTCGAAGATGCTAGCCGGCTCGACCGGAAAGTCGCTACCAAGGACTGGACCGAGAGGGAGAAGCGTGCGCATTCTGTAAGCCTCTTCGGCTGTCCGCTGCTTGCCAAGCCTCGATTCTGCATATCCCATATCCGATGTGGCGTGTGTTGGCTGGATAGATGGGATGATGCCGAGTTCAAACATACGGCACTGATCATCGGGGTGGATGATCTGGGAATGCTCAATGCGGAAGCGATGCTTCTTTTGTTGACACTCCTTCAGTCTGGTGATATCAGGACATTGGAGCTTCAGAGTGATTTCGAATGCGTCAATGGCCAGTCGATTTGCGAGATCTCCAATGGCATGGATGTTGACTTGATACCCTTCCGCAGCCCAGTTTTGTGTCAAAGCGGATAGAACAGTTGCGTTTACCAAGAGCGATCCAGTCGAGCTCTCTTTGTCACTGTAAGGTTCGATCATGGCGCTACCCCAACTACCGAGTGCTCCATCTGAATCCAGTCAGTTCAGCGTGTAATGATTGAAAGAAGAAGTACATACCACCAAATAGCTTGACACTGCGCACTTGGAACATGCCGTTTGGGGTGTTGACTTTGTTGACCTCTTTTGGGCAAAACGTGTTGCGGGCGTTGCACTCAATCATAGCGTTGACTCTGACAGTCCAGTCTTCATCACTGGAAAGCTCCTCGTACAGACTCAGCTCTGAGGGTACCACGCCAGCGTCGTGCATCCCGACGATACCTAGTTTGTTCAACTCGACCATAGCGTCCTTGACATACTTCGATCTGCGAATCTTGCTTGGCTTCGGATAGTACTCTAGTACCATCTCCATCGCATTATCGCAGAAGACGCCTTTCGCCACGACTTCTCCTCCAGCTGGCGCCTCAGGTAATGGCGAAGGAAGTAGATCGAGAACTTTCTGAGACACCCAGATACAATGCACTAGAGGTTGTTAGACCACAGTGTGTCAAATTCTCTTTCGCAACTAACCATCCACGCGGTCCAACATGACGTACTGGTCTTTGAAAGAACCATTGATTTCAAGATCAGACTGCTTACATATCAATCGCCTAGTTTTCTTGTCGTCTCTGACAGTTGCTTACACTCGTTGGCCAGTCGCCTCCAAAATTGGCTTGGTCCCAGCCAACACCCCTCAACCATTGCCTACTGGTGCCTTCTTCCGGATGTTCTGCTTTGTACTGCACAAGACGATCTTGTACCTCGGTCATGGACCCGGCACCAAAGATATTGACAGAATTAAGAAGCTCTCCATATTGTACCAAATGACCATGTCCATCCCAGAGACCTGGCAGTACATATCCAGTGCGTGCTTCCTTTACAGCAGTGGGGGCTGAATCATCGTGGTTGAAGACCCTTGAAAACCTTCCATTTGAGACACTGAAACATTCAGAGTGTGGCAGTCCAGATGAAAGCGTGTTAACAGAGGCGTAGCAATGCGTTTCTTCGAACAGACTGCGGAACACCTTGAACCCGGCGTATTCGTGTATCGAAGCAGGGAGTAGAGTTTGAGGACCAATTTGGTAGAGTATTACTGCCAACAGCACAGGCAATGTGACAAAGAACAGGACGGAGTGTGCTGGCATGATGGATCCAACACCCTAGAGGCGCAATTGAGTTGTTCGTGTGATGGGTACGATGGAATTTCGTTATCGGTGGGACGTCCACCCTCAACCAATCAGGTGCGGACCAGTACCAGACAACATCATATTGACCCATTCTCGAGCCGCCACTCAGCTTCCTGTCTCTTCTTGCTACGTTACTGATTTCAAACCGAATTCCTTTTGCCATGCCTTCTTCAAAGACAATGCTATGCTCCAAAGGATTCACAAGACGAAAGTCTAGCGCCACTTATGTAAGCCCGTCAGCTCGGTTCGGTTGATGCTGCCGAAAGCGATCAACCTGCAGCTTCCGTACTCGGCTCATGCATGCACGCTTTTGTGTTGCAGGAAGTTCTTCAAGCCTCTCCTCTATCAGCAGATGTGGTTCAACATGCGACATGCTCTTAGTAGCTTTGCGCATTCTCTGCCGCATCTCGCGGTCACTGTGAAGCTCTTGACGGCTGATGGAAAAGGCGGTGAGCCTTGTGAACGAACGTCACTCACCGGCATCCGGAGCGTTGCCTGCTCCCCGATTCTTCTGTGAACGCCCCGCAATAACGTCTTGGCTTTGGATAGGCATTGGGTGAGAAGACAGAATCCCATCCATAGCGAGGCTGGGCAACCTGCGGAGCTAAGCGTGGGGGCCGGGCGTTAGAACTCGAAAGTTCAACCTCAAAAACTGCTGCTGTTCAGTCTTACATCTCGAATTGCGCTCGGCGGAAGGAGGGTTATACTAGCACTAGCACATGGCCACGCGGGAGCTTGATGAGCTTCGCAAGCAACTAGAGTCGCTTCAGCTCTCACACGATGCGTTACTAAAAAGCTTGTCTGCTTCGAACGGAAACTTCGGACCCTCAGACGTTCCACGCCTTCGTCGGAACGCTACCCAGCGTGGAGATGCCGTTTTTGCCGACACATCCACGCTATCTGACGATAGTAGTGATGATGAGGACGACTTCTTCGTGCAGAGCGAACTACCATCCCAATCATTTGACCATGAACATCTGCGTCAACATTTGAAGACCCACAAATGGGATGAACATGGCAGAGACATCCTGGCATCCATATTCTCGGACCCTGCGAAGTTGTCGAAGCAGCCCCATCTGTTCCATCTAGGCCCCGGACCTGCTGAAGATCGAAGCCACTACTCCCATTTCCAGTAAGTGCAAGACTGAGGCGGGTTACACGCTTGTATTGACTTGTACAGAGTCTACAATGTTGGTCCAAATGGAATACCTGAACTTGTCGAAGTCAGCGCGGCAGACAATACCATGTCAAAAGCTACAGAGATTTGGCATTCAATCAGAGTAAGTAGAACCGACAACTCCTAAAACACACGACTTACAGTTGCAGGAAATAGGAAAGAGCAACAACGACCGACCAACAGTAGGTCGTATCACGTATGTATCTCGGCGCGCATCCAACAGCCCCTAACAGGAGACAGAGTTGCTAGAGAACCGTCGCCCATACTGTTTGGCGCGTTGCATCTGACATTGCACAATGCTTTCGATATGGACGAGCTGTTCAGGCACCTTGTACGCACGGAAGCATCTTCATCCCACATGTTCCGCGCCTTCACTGAGGATCCGCGACATCAAAGGACCTTCTTTTTTACCTTTGAATACTACACCATAATTGGAGATGACTGCAAGCCCATGCAATGGCAGCGTGCTGACAGAGTCACTAGCTCGTCTGACAGCCACATACCGCTCAGTCGCTGCGGTGCAGTTGTTGCCCTAGCTTTGTTCGACGAAAACCCTCGCCGTATCAGGAATCGAGCACGACGCTCGAAAACGAACTACGGCTGGGTCCACGATATGTGGTCGCCGTACCAGGTTCTCCAACTGGAATGCTTTCCTGACTGGAAGTCCACACCGATCAACGGGAATCCATACACCTTCGAAACGGGTCATCGATATCTCAATGGCCCTGAGGCTTTTCTACATGCGCTGCTTACAGAGTATCGAGACGCAAGAAAGCGTTACGACGAAATCTACAAACAAATTACCGAGCTTGTCACACCGCCTCTAGGTTTTCTTTTCGACGAAGACGCACGTAGGAAGCGTCTGTTCGAAGACAAAGACTTCACATGGACACGCCGTTACTTCTACGCTCATCAAGCACTTGGAAACGTCAATGACAGTATCAAAGGCATGATTGATAGCTTCGAGGACACATTCACTGAAGATGTTTGGGATGGCGAAAGCAAGACCCTTTGGCCTCTGTACGAGGAGTCTCCACGAAATGATCACTGGAAGCGTCGACTGCGTCTACTGAGGCTACAATTCGAGCGCGAGATGAAAGAGCTTCGAGTCTTACAACGAGAGAACAACGAACGGCGCCACGAGATCGAAACGCTTCAAGAACAGCTGTTCTCTGGTACTAGCATTCAGGAATCAAGGAAGTCGGTCGAGCTGGCTGATGTAACGGTACACCAGGGATATAACATTAAGGTCTTGACTATCGTCAACTTGTTCTTCATGGTATGTTCATGACTCTATCTTCTAGTCCCCTCCCTGCTAACGTTCAGAAAGCCTCTCACGTTCGTGACCTCCATCTTCGGTATGACCAACATGCCCGCCGAGCCTGCACCCTACTGGCCCTTCGCCATAACTCTGGCTGCAATATGTGTTCCTTTCTTCAGCATTATCGGTTTCCTCTCCACAAACTACGGATACCACGTCTGGGCAACCAAAACACGTCAGTTCTGGCACTGGATACGTCCAAAGCCAAAAGCCGAAGAAGAGACCGAGACAGAATACACGGGACAGACAAGGATGAACAGGAGCATGTCCACAGAAGAGGGCATGCGCATGAGAATCAGAGACAGGGAACCTCTCCCAAGGCGAAGTATGAGCAGGCCGCCGCCAAGTCATCCAAACATCCAAGCTATGGTGGCAAGGATGGGCGAAGGTCGACAGAGCGGACTGACAAGGATGGGAACGGTGATGGAAAGCGAGGAAATAGATACAGATGCCGACAGCAGCGGCAGAACGACCAAAGACACGATCATCAATATTCGGGAACCTTAGTTTGGTTACGAGCTACGACTGTACGATTTTAGCGGCAC
This sequence comes from Neodidymelliopsis sp. IMI 364377, assembly GCA_027946375.1. Lineage (NCBI taxonomy): Eukaryota > Fungi > Ascomycota > Dothideomycetes > Pleosporales > Didymellaceae > Neodidymelliopsis > Neodidymelliopsis sp. IMI 364377. Next base: position 49,770 of record JAPEUT010000043.1, on the reverse strand, counting down.
GACTTGATGAATATAACGACTTCTTACGGCCCGACAAAAGATAACGATAGTACTTCATCATGACTTAGCACGAATCAATCCTCCGCAGAGTTATGCAAATACGTTGCTAGTAGCACAAACGTCTCTTTTGAAACCAAAGACTCCTATCAATAGAAGATACACCGATAACTGACCCCGCATTTACACCTTCTTTCCACAAACACGCAACAATGAGTCAGCCCTAAGGCTCATTCAAGCCACCAACAATCACAAGACCCAATAAGCTTCGACAAGCTTCGATAATCAGCCCTTCAGCCCTTTTGCGGTGCAAGACAAGGCTGACACTTGCGCCGGTTGGTCACTACCGCCTTATGCGTTTCTTTTGGACGACAATGGCCTTCTGCATTTGGCAAGGACCTTTGGATGGAGTAGCTGCACGTCAGCAAGAGCGTTGATCGTTGACTGACTTTACAGCGATATAAAGTGTGCTCTATCCCAGTAAGACCAAGTTTCCACAACTGCAACGTGGAACTCATTGATACCATGATGTTTTCTGTAAACACCAAACCCTACAACCTCCCAGCCGACGCAACTTGGTTCAGTAAGTCATCTCGAATTACAAACACACCAGACTTCACTAAAGGACTAACCATCCTCACCGCCAGTCACCGGCTGCTCCAGCGGTATCGGCCGCGCCCTCGCTACCCTCGTCGCCAACACCCCCTCCTATCGCCTCATCGCTACGGCCCGGGATCCAAACGACCTCTCCTACCTCCCAGACTCGGAAAGGATCTTGAAACTCGCTCTAGATGTCACATCCCCTCCGGCCATCACCTCGGCGTTTCGGACCGCCATCTCCCACTTCAGCGGCATCGATGTCCTCATCAATAGCGCTGGCTATGCTCTCTCGGGGGACAGCAAATCCGCCACCGAAGCCGAAACACACGACATCTTAGAGACGAACTTCTTCGGCACTGTCCGTACGACGCTCGCTGTGCTGCCACATATGCGCACCAATGGTGGCGGGCTGGTGATGAACATTTCCTCTGTAGCCGGCACGTGTGCGTTTCCAGGCCACGCCTTCTACCACGCCTCGAAGCACGCGGTCGAGGGCTGGACTGAGAGTCTCGCCAAGGAAATGGATCCAGAGTGGGGTATCAACTTCTGCATAGTGGAGCCTGCGGCAGTAAAGACGGCGTTTGAGGGTCACTCGAAGAAATATACACTCCCGCATCCGGCGTACGAAGACGCGAAGATGCCGGCGAGGGTATTGCAGAGGTATGTGGATGCGGGGTTGAAGCAGGGGGTGGGAATGGAGCCGGAGGATGTTGCGAAGGTGTTGATCAAGGTTGCGAATAGTGGGGGCAAGGTACCGTTGAGGTTGCCGCTGAGTGGGAATGCGGTACGATTGATCAGGGATTGTTTGGAGGAGAGGTTGAGGGAGCTGGGAGAGTGGGAGGGAGTTAGTAAGAGTTTGAGTTGACTGAGGTCTGTGGATGCTGAGAGTTGGGGTAGTTTGCGCAAAGGGCTGGTTGTGTTCAGATTTCCTTTGGTTGATTGTAGTACTGGCATATTTAGCAAGTCCATCAGAACCTATGTTGCCAATCATGGCACCGAATCTACTCAACTGTTTACCGGAAAGACAGAAAGAATTACGTTTCGAAGAACGGGAAAGTCGTCATAAGTCTCATAGTAGCATACAAGTGTGTCTAGTATTGCTGAGAAGTCGAAGATGTGTATCATGCTGTAATGCGATAAGGACGCCCAATCCACACAATGCTGGAATGAGTAGAAGGAGTTTGACTATTTCGCAGTCCCGTCATGCGCCTTAGCATCCTCATCAATGTCGTCATCCCACTCGTCCCTCCGCACTCCACTTTCGTGTGAAACTGCTGCTGTCGAGGACCCAGCTACCGCAGCAATGGGCGCGTCGTCGTCACTCTCGTCTTCAAACGCCGCAGGATCAGCGAGCGGCTGGCTCTCTGGATCCGCGTTGGCGTCACCTTTGCGCTTTGGCGCATCGAGCACACCCTCGTCCGCAGATACGCTGATACCTCGTCTGCCCCACTTATTGGCTGGTTGCTCAGGCCGTGTCTGCTGGCCTCCTGTTTCTTCGTCATATTCGTAGTCAACACTCTTCCTGCCAACGAATCTGCCAACCAGCCAGCCGCGATTCAGGTCCTCCGAGTCCACGACACCGCCCTGTCTGAGCTTCACACGCTGGCGCGTCCAGTATACCCACGCGAAGTCGATCATGAGAGCGGTTTGTATAGAGCCCCAGACCCAGGACGTCGGGTCACGGTAGTTGGTCTCGTTTGCGCCACGAACGATCCAGTTCAGGATGTACAGAAAACGATAGGTGCCGAGTGTAACGAGGTAAAATGAGTCGATGACGGTGGGGACTGTAGTCTGGCGGAGCAAGAGCAGCTGGGGAATGACGCAGACTGATTCGAGGATTTCGGAGAACACCCAGAGGAGCTGCAGCTGGTTAGTGTTCTGCAGAAACAGTAATAGATGAGAAGAAGTACCTTCATAAAGGTACTGCGACCAATAACCATAGACGAAAAGATCAGATACCAGAAGGGCGCAATGACGAGACTGCCGAGCAGACAGTACATGCCGAACTTCCAGGCCTTCTCGCGTTCGCGTGTACGTGCATAAACACTAGTCATAAGGAAGATGATGTAGAAGGACGACAGGGTGTAGAAGATCTATCGTGCGTCAGTCGCGTGCATGCAAGTGGCCAGTGTTAGCTGTTCGCACCTTGAGCGTGAAGTTCCATGTATGCTCAGCATCCTTGGTGGCCGAGGACGTGAAGATGTCGAGATAGCGTGTGCAGAAGACGAGGGCATAGAGCGCCTGTGTGATGAGCGATACGCCTGTTACGCGTCCTGTCAGTAGCTGCCTCGTGTAGCTAGGGAGTATGGCAACGCACCCTCAGAACTGCTGTTGGAGTGGATCGCCCATATCAAAATGAGCTTCGACGACGTGTGCGAGACATCGCCGAGTATGTGGAAGAGGTTGAACTTCATAACGCAATGCGACAGCTACACAGCGCGAGGCCCGCCGCCTGGAGCCGCGTAACTAATTGTCTTGATGCGGAGCTGTCGTTGGTCCGCCGTCGGCGTGTTTCGGAGCACCAACGCAAGCGTGACGATGGTGGCTTCTAGGAGCGACGCAAGGGATGCTCCTGGTTGTGGACAAGTCTGAGGGGGTGGGTGTGAAGGCGTGTTTGGTTGGTGATGCTATTGATAGCTGGCACTTGATGGACGCTCGTGGAGCTCTTCCGGCTTGGCAGCCCTGCATGACGCTTGCCCGTTTCTTGCCTGGGTCACATCAACACCTGGAGTCAGGCAGGGCTGCGTCTAACACTAACGTCCCCATGCTTGAGCTTGAGTCGATGTCGTTCATTCGTTCATAGACGCTACAGTCCATGTTGGGTTCATTATGATGCAGAACAATGCTAGCAACTTCAGAAGATGTGCAAGCGAGGGTATATAGCAGTAAGCAAAAACAAGCCAACCTGCCAAGAAGGAACACACAAAATACAGTGCAGAAGAAAGGGTTACCCCAGAAAAGATACGCTGTACGCGAAGAAGGAACCTGCAGGAACGCGCCGAGGAATCGTTAAAACCGAAAAAATCAAACAGGACTGTACTATGACTTCGTTGTCCAGGTACCCCTACACCGTGCGAGACACCATGCCTCTACGAGTGCATGTATGGAAGGAAGGATGTTGCGGGTTCGGCAGGGCTCATCGAGTACGGTGTGAATGTGTGTTGGCCGTGCTGGTCGTATGGTAGCAACGGCGTAGGCACCACATCGCCACTCTCAGCCCACTTTCTTGCACACTGGCGGGCCGTCCACTTTTCTTGAGCGCCGAGTTCGAGCATCTGAATCAGTCAGCCGAGCTTGAGTGTAGACTCGCATAGTAGTCTCACCTTCTGAGCAATAATTTCGAACTTGTTCTGCGCCCAGTACTCGTGTGCCATGCGAAGAGCCTTGACATCTGCATCACTCCACACGCGCATTCGCTCTCGAAGTCGTTTCAGTCGCATCTGGAGGGCGGGTATTTGGTATTGCTTGCCCAAGTCATTTTGGAATCTAGCTGCGATGTCTTTCCAAGGCATAGACTCTTCTTCCTTCAGCTTCAACAGTAGTCTGTCTTCTTCAGTGAGCTCGAGCTGGGTGGACGTGTTCGACTCTGATCGCCGCCTCCTTTTGGATAGTTCCGCGCATTCGTCGTCATCTCTTGGTCTCTTTGTGGTCGTTGATCTTGAAGTGTCCATGGGCTGTGGGGCGATAGGTGTAAACACACGGCGTGGTTGGGGCGCGACCAAAGGCAGTTCTATGCTCGTCTCTCCGGTGCGAAGGCCTCGTATGTGCTGGGCAAAATTGGAGTAATAAGACTCCGGATTGAGTGAGGGTGTGTGTATCCCGAGAGAATCCATGGCCCATGATGTGCTTGGAACCGGTTGCAGAACCGAAAAGCTGCCACGAGAAGGCTCCGGGCCATGTGAGTCAATCTTCACATGTCTCGGTGAGCGCTGAGAGGTCGGATCCGATCTTGGCTGTCGTTCAAGCGACTGCTGCGTGATTTCGCTAAGTAATGAGCTCTGAGGATATATTGGTACTGGGGATATGACTCTCGTGGATGATTTCACCCGATTTATCGATGAAGATGCTTGCGCTGCTTGTGGGAAGGTGGGGGCAGATGGAGAAGGAGCGACAGAGGATCTGTGAGAAGACATGTACTGCTGTTCGTATCCCGTGTACTGTATAGAAACCAGATTAGTGTCAAGTCTCTCACGACGCTTCGAAGCGAACCAACCTGATAATCTGGCGCCGTACTTGCCGGATCGTACCAACCAGTTGTCGGCAAGTTGTCCGAGTGGTGCGAAGACATGGGATCCTGTTGCGCGCGGTGCATGTATGTTTGATCGGGCAATGGAGACTTTGGTGCAGGGGAAGAGCCCAGCAAGCAAGCTTGGGAGCTATAAGAACTAGGCCATGTAGCAGATCTGCCGGGAAAGAGATGTGGTGGAGGCACAGCATCCTCAATTTTGAGTGACATTTCGAACAGATGATGCAGGCTGTCTAGCTGTTGCTGAGCCTACGATCCGCACGACCAGTATCGACCTGGACACAAGATATACAACCTGGGACCGTTTGACGTCTGGACGATCGTGAGCTGGCCGGGCCTGCAGTTAGGAGCGCCGCCGCCATCTTAACAAGTGGTTGATGGATCTAGTGCGGCACCTCTATCAGGCTTCTTGAAGGATGCTGCTGCGCACTGGCGTGGGCGTTTAGCGCCAGGCCCTTCACCTCGCCCTTGGGATGCTTCCTCGTGGCTTAGCGCGATGCAACCTAGTTCGTCTGCCGTTGCTCGAGCCGTGAATGACCAGCCACTCCTTACTCCCGACCTGTCAACGGTCACACCCGGCTCGTTGCCAGGGCCTGAACGGTCCGCCGGGTTATGTTCATGACGATCTCACCGTTGATGACCGTTGTCGTGCTATCTCGCATGCTGATAGGAGCGTCCACGACTTTCGTATCGCGCGCATTTTAGATCCCGAGAGCCTTTCTCCTGCAAGACATGCTTGTGGACATCCGATTGTCCCGCGAATTTTGTAGTCGGTCACTTTGAGCAGGTCAATCTCTCTTCGATGCAGCGTGATATTGATAGCCCGGTCTGCGCTGGCGGCGACCTAAGGCCCCGTTCTCTGCCGGGTTCAGCTTCCTTCGTGCCAGAGAAATTTCGCCAGCCGTGTGCTCTCATTTGATGGACGATCCAAAATGTGCCGCACAGCTGCAGCAAAATGCCTAGAGACAGTAATGACCAAGGGCGCATAAGCGCTTAATTGCATAAACGCGGCAGCACACATTGGCTGCTAAATATCGCAATCGACCAAAATGACCACTAATGTACTCAATGCGGTGGGGTATGCAGCCCACCCTTACACGTCGTGCATACATTACCGCACACCTGGGCCGTGCTCGTTCTCCGCGATCGTAAGGTCGTCCTCCGTCTTCCAATTACGGCTAAACCGATCCGTAGCCAAGGTGCGGTATGTGGAAGGGTGGATTGAAGGGTTGTCCAGCGATGATCCGATTTGGCACGTTTCTGGACAGTGGTATGCTTTGTGCTTTATCCATGGCTTTAAAGTCAAATTAGATGCAACGCAACGGACGTGTCAATGATGTTACATTCGCTCGTGAAAATAATGCTTGGCTAGATCGCTCACATTGATGCGCTGGAATTGCTGGCTGTAAAAACTACATGAAGAGTAATGTGGCCGAGTCTAAAATCCACTGTAGCTTTGGATGTTAGAATCTGTTGGGTAACTCCACAACATTGAATCTGGTATAAAGAGTGCTGACAGGTCTGCATCAGAGCCAGTTCCCAAATCGAATTGCGTAAAATCAAAGTTCGGATCAAAATTTGGCTGTGACATGCCTAACATATCCGGAGCGTGCAACTGTGCCGGCATGCCCGGATACCAACTCTGCTGCATGGTTTGTTGATGAGTATGCGTTTGAGCTTGCAGTGCGGCTTGTGCTTGTTGCTGAGATCGACTGTGAGCGTGCGGCTGTACCTGTGATGAGCTGGAGTTGCTGCTGCCCATAGCGACCTCAGAGAGAAGGTGGAGCGGCGTCTGGTTCGTCGAAGACTGTCGAGAAGGGGGTTGGGGAGCATCATTTGAAGGCTGTCGAGATACCTCATGTGAATCGGGCTCTGATCTTGAAGTGCCTTCCTTGATCTGCGCGAATCGCTCCTGTAGGCGTTTCGCTACGAAATAGAACTTTCCATGTGGTGATTGAGCGTCCCGAGAGACGATCGCATTGAACATTGTAACCAATCGTTCAGTGTACACTTCGATCTGCAGATCCTCCTTTTTGATGATACTGCTCACCTCACCAGAGCTTGTCACCGAGACCCACATTTTCATGAGGCAAACGATGGCATAGATGGCACGTACACCTACTTATGGTCAGTCGCAACCCAAAGTTTTCGAAAGTATCTGTGACTCACAGAAGATGACAGGCAAAGTCAGTAAAATGTCAAGTTGGATGCTCAGAATTGTGTCCAGTATGCCATGAGTAGCAGTGAGACACTCGCCCAACGCACCGATGTGTGCTGGTCCTATCGGCACATCTTTCTTTACTACGCCCGGCGACAACGCTTCTAGTGGGAAGGGTGGTTGGAATTCCGCTGCATTTTGATGCTGGTGCAAAGCAATTTCGTGAAGGAAAAGGTTTGTAACATGTTCTCCTAGCCGGAGAGTCGCTTTCGCAAATGTTAACTTGTGCTGCACGTCCTAGATGGCACATACTTACGATCGACTTCGCCCATTTTCGCATTTTCGTCTTTGAGCTGCTGTAGCTCGTTTTCAAAGATTTTCAGCGCATATATGACTTTAGGCTCGGAGATGGCCACCTCGACGGACGGATCGTCCATACAGAATTGTACAGATATGTTTTCGCCAATGTGCGCCATTTTTACTTGCTGGCACAACAGTTTGTCTGATGGAAACGCATCAGGTGATGTCTCAAGTATCTTGACACTCTCTTCCATGTATTTGGTCCATCGAAGAAGAATCGGTCGTCGCAAAACCATGGTGATGCTCATACACAGATAGTAGCAGACCAGGAATGTGCGGCGTGCTTCAATGCTACTCGAGTTGGGGTGGAATCTCCGAAAGGGACCTATCGAAAGCTTCATCACATTGGGCGTTGCTTTCCGGCCAAGTCCCAGATCGAGGGCCATGACGGCGGCGCAATTGACCATCATGTAGAAATTGTGCTGCTCAAAATGTAGAGGCGGTCGATACCACAGCACAGCCACCTGCAGAGCTTGAACAATCTCTAGTGACTTCTCGCCATTGCGCCATATGATGTCTGCAAGCTGATCTTTTAAGAGTTTTGTCAGCTCGCGCTGTACATCCTGAGAGACGAGCTGCTCTGCACTACCATGTGATGAACCGGCGAGCAGTGATAAGAAGAGTAATGGCTTTTTCTCACGAACGTCTCGGGCTGTGGTTCCAGGAGCAAAAGGCACCGCCGGGAAGTGAGGACAGATTTCGTTGACATAGCGAAGGAACACGCGCTCCGCAAGCTCTGGACTCACAAGGGAATCGATCGTGGCGTTGATATGCGAGTGGTCGGCATGGATTCGGCTTTTGCCATTGCGCTTCATCTCAGGATGTTCTGCCAAATCACGGTGAATTGCGTCCATGTCCTCGGGTATGGTCTAATTGCGTCAGAGTCGAATCGACACGGCAGATTTACCACCTACTGGGTGACGGTGTCCACTATTTACCTTTCTCCGCTTCGCTGCAGGGCCTTGCTGGATAGTCTGCGCGGGTCCGTAGCCAGGAGGTATGTTTGCGTATGGGCTCTGAGTGGGACTCGACCACTCGTGACTGATGGTTCCCATGCGAAAAGAGCCCTCAGGCATTGCCGTAGCAGGAGTATTGCCGTCATGTTGTGGTATTCCTCCATGATGCCGGAGCTCCGGCCCTGCTGACTTCTGCGCGTGAAGCGTTGCGGTCAAGGCATCGATCTTGCGTTCTAGCTCTGCGACACGGCTGTCGGCTTTCTTCTGTCGCTTCCTGGTTGGTGGTGTGGTGATACTTGTTGGAGTCAGTTCGGTATCGTTGCGTTCATAGCTGTGTCATCCTACCAGGGCCGTCCGGCCTTTGCGCAACGCCTGCATGATATGTCCGGGCGCTCTTGGTCACAGCGCACTTTCAGCCCTCTACATGAATCGCATGCTCGAGGCCTCTTGAAATCACCAGCATCTTTGGCAGAACCAGGGGTTGCAAGGGCACTGCGCGACAATGTCAGCACCGTGTCAGATCAAGTAGACATGCTCGGTTGCTACCGCTGACATCATGACATACCCATCGTGATCTCCGTCGTCCTCGTGCTCGTCGCCGTCGTGGGAACCTTCGGGGCCATTTGGTGATGTTTGCTGCAGCAATGGTTCGAAGGAGGTAATGGGTGGGGATGCTTGCGATAGCTGTGGGGGCTGCTGTTGCTGCTGCGTTGTTGGTAGATAGTATGGGTGGCCAACGTTTTGCTGGGGCTGCGAGGTGTATGGCTGCGGCTGCGCGCCTTCTTTCTCGTCAATGCCAAAAAGTCGAGGATCCAATGGAACCGAAGACATGTTTTCAGCAGTCACGCTGTTGCTCTCGCGCGTAGAGTCGGCGTCGGTCAACTGAAGCGTCCGCGATGTGGAGTAGTCGGAGCTTAACAGCGCTAAGCACCGTCTGCCTCAACTGTGAGAATGGACAAGCGTAAGTGTGCGGTATCAACAAGGCGCATGCATTATCTGACAACAAACGAATCTGGAGATCGCAGGTTGTTTCGAAGTAGAGGTGTAGTCCTAGCGCACGTTGGTGGGGACGTTTGTGTTGAAAAGGCTTGGCATGTAGCTGGAGAAAGCTGTGTTCGTGAGCAGGTCAAAAGTGTTGATTCGAGTTCGCTCCGTGACACGCATAGCTTGGTGGACAAGATGGAATTTCGAAGATATCATGGGTTCGCAAACTAATCGATTTGTACATGTTATATATTAGGATTACTAAGAATATGAACTCCACTAGATAGAAGAGCTTAAGCATCGTCAGTCGTTATATCGTCTATCTCATAGCAGACAGCCTGCAAGGAACAAGCTCCAAGCACAGTGCTGTTGTTGCAACTGCATTCAATGTTGACCTACTCATCTAACAGTGTCCTCGTCATGTTGTCAGACTACTGCTCATGCTATCGTTCGTCTGACAGCATCTCGTTCAAACTCAGCCTGAGCTAACTGGTGGAATAATAGCGACCTCGTCGCCTACTCGAATTTCTCTACCAGCGCCTGACGCGTCGTTATCGTCAAGATCAACGTATTCGAGGTTCACAGTAACAGCACAGCTGCTCAGAACCTTATTCTCAATGCCGGGATACGCGTCATTGAGCTTGACAAAGAGATCGCGTACAAGAAGCGGTGCGGGGAGATGCTCTGTAGTTTTGCCGGTGAACGTAGAGGCAGCAGCAAAGTACAGGATCGTGAAGTGGCCCGTAGGGGCTTTCGAAGTAGACATGATGTCTGCTACAAAGTTCTGTGGCTTGTTAGATTTGGTGTTCAAGCAAGCTGATGAAAGCGACAGAGAGCAAAATTTTCTGATCAGCCAAAAAATTGTGTTCCGCAAGCCATTACCGAAGTAACAGTCGGATAATACATGCTATATTGGAAAACATCACAAGAAGTAGGAGAAGGATTGAAGCAGTGTGGTTGTCGCTTACCTCTTGAATTTGTGAGTGTTGAGGGAAGGAAGGTGCGGAGCGCACGGAGGTAAGAAACGTGAGTTCGTGCCTACCCGTTAGCGTGACATTAGCCTCCGTCGCGACTTTCTTGAAGCGCATAGCACAATGCCGTGACCTCATCATTCACCTTCCATTTGCAGCATGCACCCCCGTTCAGTATGGAATTCAAGCGACATTTGCTTGCGATGTCAATGGCGCTTAGTTTCTCGGAGCAGGAGGACTTCTCGTTTGGAAACCTCACGTAATATCCTCTCAAGCACAAAAGTTCCACAGACATCTCTTGGGCGCGCATTGCACACTTCTGCATCTGTAAAGTACACATCGAACCCCCACGGTGGCTAGTGGTTCTGACTCTTCATAGCGCGCACAATCTCTCGTCACTCCCACACCTCTCAATCCAGGTGTCGACCCTGTATTCATTGCCCGGCCGCCACAGCTGCCGATTCGCAACCATCTCGAGAAGTGGCAAGTCGAGCATGGTGGACCTAGCGAGGAAGTTCTTTCCGCCTTTGAAAATCATCCAGCGAACGGCGAGATATTCAATCATGCGTCCAAGATCTCGAATGCATCGGCAGTGGATGATGAGACTGATGGCGATCGGTGGTTCGCAGGTGAAGAAGATGACGGAGAGGATCTGATAACAATAGGCCTCTTCCTGAAGCCAGGGGACGTGGTAGAGCTATCGTAAGAGCCATCCCCTACACACAACGAACACCGGCATGCATGCTGACCCAACTTCAGACAAGCCGGGCGAGAGCCTATCCTTGCTGTTTTCATGCAGCAACTGGATACAGACAGCCAGTTCTATACCGTCAATGGTAAATGGGCTCACTCAAGTCTCTCTCAGATATCCTTCGCGATTCCAGGCTGCATAAACCCTGCTCTGTTACAGCCTCTTGTGCCTTATCTACCGACAGATCCTGACAAGGCAAATCCCAAAGGCGAGGTGCATGTTCCCTCAGAAGTTGCTGCTCCAGTGCAGCAGCTTCTCGACCGTTTAGCCGAAGAATCTGAAGCGGTGTATCGTAAAAATGCACCGGTTCTTGACACCGCTTACACGGTGCTTGCGGATACTAGTCGTATTCGCATGATGACTCTGGGACAAATTGCAAAAACCTTGCTCGCCCGCAACGACACTGCCTGGGAGCCTTCTTCAGCGGACCTCCTGGCTGTGCGCAAAGCGTTGAATCATAATGCCTTCCGCTTCCGTTCAGATCAACGTAGCCACCGTTTGACTAACGTATTTGCTATACGTCCCAAGAACGATGTTCAGGTCGTGGAAACTGTCCACGAGTGGATTCGAGAATACTTTGAAAGTTTAGCCAAAAGCGCAAACCAAACAAAACAAACTCTTACACCGCGCAGCAGGGGAGCTACGAACATTTTCCTGTTTCTAGAAAAGGCTCGCAGACTGATTGCAAAGAGTAGGGAGGATCGTGATCCAACCTCAGGCGGACTTGGCCCAAGCAAAAGTCGAAACACTGGGGCCCTTGAGTCTTCCGGAGTACGCTCTGTGATGGATGAATCTTTTTCGCAAATCGATAGAGAAATTATCGCCTTCTTGGAAGCATGGGTACTCAACAACCAGTTTCAAGGCATGAGTGGTCTTCACTCTGCCTGTGCTGGTCTTGTTGCTGCCACTGGTTGCTACAAACCAGGCGTTGTCCAGCACCCTGCTGAAGTCGAAACTCACGCAGACCTGATACGGCGCGCTACAGGCCTTATGTTCTTGCAAGAGATTGGAGTTATCACGCCTTATGAGAACCGTACGATTTACGATGAACAGCTTATGCTTCCGACTGTTCGACTCTCACGCAATCTGGAACTTTTGAACAGCAAAGCAAACCTGGTTCGGACATCCCCCAACTTTCACGACTCCATGGCTGATTTACGCCGCGATTGGGGCTCCACAAACATTTACTGCATAGACGATGTTGGCGCCCAAGAAATCGACGACGGAATTTCGATTGAACGCATTAAAGATGCTTCTTCGGAGTTCTGGGTTCACGTTCATGTGGCCAACCCGACCGCGTTCATCAAAAAGAACCATACACTTTCCGCTCTTGCCGCGCATATGACGCAAACCGTTTATACGCCGGAGCGAACGTTTCCAATGTTACCCAAATGGGCTACCGATGGCTACTTCAGTCTTCAGCGTGACCGTCCAGTCATCACCTTTAGTTCTCGGGTCGATGTCCAAGGCAACGTACTAGAATCTAACATTTCGCATGGCACCATTCGAAACCCAATATCAATCACACCTTCTGAGTTGGCTTTGAGTCTGGGAGAGAAGCCCAGAGGTGAAAAGCGAAGACTTGTAGTTGGAGGTGACGCAGCCAGCAGTAGCGAAACTCGAACTCCCCCAAGGATCAATGCAACCCAGCTCCAGGAGCTACAAGATCTCTATGCTGTGGCAAGATCACTCGCTAAACAGCGACAGGAGCGTGGCGGTATTTCCATGTTCAACAGCTCACCTAACGTACGGGTTCTCGAAAATGCCAACAAACCTGGTCTGACATGGAACACTCCTTCTGTGCAAATGTCACGTTTCATTAGAGGCGATCCCATTATCGAAGTTACAAAGGCTGCATCCAAGGGGTTTCTTCGCTTCGATATGGATGCCACCAACATTGTCGAGGAGACGATGATGCTAGCATGCTCCACGGCCGCAGCTTGGTGTGGAGACCGCGGTATACCTGTCGTGTTCAGAGGATCGATCGCTCCGCCAAACGCCAACAGAGCACCCTCAGATGAGCTCAAACACAACATTATGTCGAACTACTTGGAAAAGCACCGAAACCCGCCTCTTCGATTGACCATGCAATACATGGAGTCCTTGGGTAGGGCAATCGCCCACACATCTCCACTGCCACACAGGGTGATTGGAGTCTCCGGCTATGTCAGAGTGACGAGTCCGCTTCGACGCTTTAGTGATATGATTGCCCATTGGCAAATCGAAGCGGCCATACGATACGAAGCAACAACTGGCAAGAAATACAACGCTTCGGAACTGAGCTCTGAGCGTGGACTTCTGCCCTTCTCCCAACAACAAATACAAGAATCAATCATAGCGTTATCGCCCCGAGAGAAGCTCATCGCTGCGACCCAAAGGAATTCAGTCAACCATTGGGTGTCCCAGGCGTTTCTTCGTGCTTTCCACTACAACGAGGCCAAACTCCCCGCCACGTTTAAATGCTGGATTAGATTCGTTGATTCAAATACAAACCGACGTAGTCTCAGGCCGATGGCGGTAGGCCTCATGCCCGAATTTGGGCTGAGGGTTGCTATACGGGATGTAGAAGATGCTCAGTTGGGTGATGAATGGGAGGTTGCTCTCGACAGTGTGGATTTGTTCAATGCCCGGATCTACGTCAAGCCTATTCGGTTGTTGAACAGAGATGTTGATCATCTCGAGTAGTTCGTTGTGCGCATCGCGAATGTCCAGTATGAGTTCTCGGTTGGATATAAAGTGCAGCGGCCTTCGAGGAGCCGGATACACACTGAACTCAGCCTTGGTCTAATCAGATAAGCCTCGATACTTCTAGTTGCGACGCTCGCTTCAGTTCTATTCATGTTCACCGCATCGCACTGACCCGTGCAGTGGCGGCGATGAGGCGTTTTGTGTGAGGATGAGGCACGACAACTCGCGCTCCTTACGTTCTAGGCTAGAGGGGTCGCCCTCGTACATTACAAATCTTTCTGGGTTAGCGATGCGACAATGACACAATAGCTGTCAGTCAAGTGGACGACGGGTGGCACGAGGAAGGCGAGAACAGGAGCGGCGACGGCAATGAATAGTCACAGCGGGCCCGCAAGGCACGTTAACATGACCCTTGTAAGCCACCGAAAGCTAGCGGCGCACTAGCAACAGACGGCGATCTCACAGGCATGCAATGGTCTCGCTGTAGGCAACGCATGGTGTCCTCGCGACGAAGCATTGCACGGCAAGGGATCCGGTTCGCCAGGCATGTGCATACCGCACGGCCGGGGTGGGTGGATCCAGCGGTCCGGGCCCTGGTAGAGAGCGCCAGATCTGTGTACCGAGTATCATGCACTGTCCCGACAATCTTGTTTACGTCCTTGGCGATATCTTTGTACGACTGAGACATGATGAGGCTAGCCGACGCACAGCTGCTGCAGCACGACCGATTAGGATCCTAGTTCTGCGTGGAGAGCCTACCATGCCTTGACCGACAATTTTCCGCTGCGTACATTCTCCACCCAACATCGAAGCTAACTCGCAAATGAGGCTGTCAACTTGCAATTACTGATCACAGGCTACAGACCAAGGATTCAGCCACTCTCAGGCTAGTGGCCTGCAACCGCCCGTCATAGCAGCTGAATTCCAACGACTTGTTGTACTTGTCCAGAAACAGACCATTGACGATATAACAGTCTCAAGACGCCGAGCTCAGCTGCTCATATCCCATCACATCGGTTCCGTCTGCGATATAGCTGTCGCTACCTTGAAATAACATGTTTTAGCCCGAATGGCGACCATCTTACTATGTCTACATTCCCGCACAATCAGGTCCGCAGTCCTGTCGGTCAACCTGTCGACGTCACGAGGAAGAAACCACAACCTCAGCAACCACGCCAACTACTATCTTGCACCAAATGTCGAGAACGCAAGGTCAAATGCGATCGCACCAAGCCCTGCTCTGCTTGTTGCGCTCGTGGGGCTCCCAAAGATTGTCATTTCGTTGCAGAAGGAGGAGACTACGCACCTATTCAACAATCATACGAGCTACGGAAACTCCGTGCGGAAAACCTCCGGCTCAAAGAACGATTACGAACAAGTAGAATCTCGATAGAGGACAATGATTCAGATCAGTCTTCAGAGTCACAGCTCGGCGATAGGTCCAGAGGATCTTCAATGAAGAGGCGCGCAGCGCGACAAAAAAGATTTCAGGGCTCCCAGTGGTCCGACTCTATCTACTTTGGCTCACCAGGACTAGCAAATGTTATTGCTGACGTGAGTAAAATCACCCCGCTCAAGCTCAATGTACTTACTTCAGATAAGTTTGCTTCCGTAAACTTCACATCTACAAATGCACAATCTCTCGCACATCTCATGCCTCGCAGTCGAGACATGTACACTCCGAAATCGACCTCCTCATACCCCTTCGCGACCCTATTTCCAGCCAGCCCAGAAGAATGCATTCCACAATTGTTAAAAATTCTTCCGGCACGGAACGAGTTTATGAAATACTTGGACGCTTTCGAAAGACGTGCACTTGTTTGCGCCTTCCCTCATCTACCCCTTGAACTCACCAAACACGAAATCGAGCGATTTCTCGCTGATTCAGAAATGAACGCCCGCTTATGTCCAGATATGTTGGCTCTTGTCTTTGCAGCCATAGCTTTGGGTGCACAGCACTCTGTTTGGGACAAAGCTGGTCAAAAGTGGAAAGCTGGATTGGTGGATGCAGAGGCGCAGAGAGGTAATGTCTACAGTAAGTATCTCAATCTATGGCATTAGACTCTGCTAACCGTGTTTATAGTTGCGGCTGCGATGCAAGCTTTGCGAATATCGTCGTTCATGCACAAACCTTCGCTACTAGCCATCGAAGCTCTGATCATGATAGGACCTTTCTTGACGAACTCAGGCCGCTTCTTGGATGCTTGGACTCTGTTTGGCACGACTATTCGACTGGCCCAGGCCATCGGCCTTCACCGTCATCCCAAATATCTGGACCCAGCACCTCCTACGCAAAGCGAATGCTCGATACGTCAGACTCTTTGGTGGTGGATGTTACACATGGATGAACAGTATTCAATGACTCTAGGTCGTCCACTTGGAATCAGCGGTATAGGAGATTGCCCACCTCCGCACGAGTTGACAACAGATCCACGCATGTTGCGATTTGGTGAATTTGTCAACCATTTCACCGTATTAGCCAGGCAGATCATGAGCAGCGATCGACTGACTAACGCCAAGATCGACGAGTTTACCGACCTTTTGAACGGACTCTTGGATACCATGCCGGAGATGCTACAATTTGATGACTCCTGGCTGGATGAGGAGAAAGAACTTCCCGAATGGCCGCTAAACGCCATGGCTGCTGGTACGTTACTCATCTTAAAATAGCTCTTTGGTCCACGCTCACCGTTGGAAGTCTACTACTGTAAAAGCCGTAGCTATCTGATTCTATTGAACCGCCAGAAGACCGATAAACACACAGACTACCCTCAAACTCCTGCTACTAGGATAGCCTCAACCTTTAGACCTGTCAACACGACACCTTCGACATACTCACCATCAGCCCCATCTATCAATTCACCACTGAGAGGGCGAGCTTTGGTTCTTTCTTCCTCGGAAGGAATATTGACTGCTTTCCTATTTTTTTATACGCGCGCTCCAGCATCTCTCATATCCTGGAACGTGATCCAACAAGCGTTCAACGGTGCCATGCTGCTTCTCTTGGACGCCTTAGAAACCGGCAATCTTTCATACATAAGGAGGGTGGAACAGTCATACGTCGTGTTCCAAGAACTGCAAGTCAACGGTGTTCACAGCCTTGCAGGCTCGGCTGTTGAGAAGTTGAGTTGGGGTCTAGACCAACTGCACAAACGTATGGGAGCATCGAGCGCACATTCTTATCCAACCAACGGAATTGACACACACGATAGTGTCCGGGATGACACAAATCAAATTGCGGAAGCACCAAGCGATACAGTAATGGGCAACACGAGCATGTTGCTACTCGAGGAGCCAGGCCTGCAATCGTTTGCTCCTGAACGCTTTGCACCGTTTGCGTGGTCCATGACAAAAGTTGGTAACAACGCGGTAGCGCCAGATCAGCTAAAGCAGGAGCAGGGAATCAGCAAATCTGTTCAATTGGCTGGCACGAGATTGGAATGCAGAAACGACACTGCCTCGATCTTAGGAGAGCTGCAGGGCAACGCAACAAAATCTCAAAGATCGGCATTCGGACGGTATTGTACGCCGTTGTCACATGAACACTACCCGCCACAAAGTGGTGTAACGGGCCCGGCCTCGCCTGTGAGCGTTGCAGCGCCAGTACCGCAACAAGATCATGATGACGATACCTTGAACAGAGAGGATCGTCGTCCACGACAGAACCAGTCGCCTCACCTGCAACGAACAGACTCGCGTCCTACATCACCCCCTGCAGCTTTGTTGAACATCCGAGAGTTGAAGTATAGGGTTGAGGGAGATCGATACAACGATCTTCCTCAAGCATGGGCACAGCCTACGCTGTCATCCAAGCAATACCAGATGTCGACATCTCAACTTCGACACAACTCATGTCCATCATTGCATCAGTCTGCGACGACCCCGCCTTTGTTGCGACCTACCTACTCGTCGCCAATCGCAAACAAGTTCACGAGTTCTGTCATTCACGACCATTACAGTGTGCATACACCATGGTCGGCGATTCCTCCAGCTCCAAGAATAGATAGCGTGGAGCCAGGGATGGCAGTGTCGCCTATGTCCGGCCAAGGGCCTGATATGCCAGGCTTCTACCACAGGAACGCTCAACAACAGCAGCTGATCTATCAACATCCGTTTTCGGATCAACCAACAAATGAAAGCGTCAACTCAATAGCAGTTACAAATGTGGAACAACTGACGGTTGAGCAGTGGAAAAGATGGGTAGGGAGCGAAGGCGGGTAGTATTGTGGGTTAACCAACCAAACTCTATGTTACTCGAGCATTCACCACATTGTATTTGCATTTAGACCTATTGGCCTATCAATGTATACTATCTGGCTTCACAATAGGAGGATACCTGAAAGATGCTCCAACCGCTGGTGTCATTGCAAAAGCTTGGTGACATGAGATTGCATCCAACATGCATGCGCAGCAACAAGGAAGCTTCCTTGGCTCGGGCAGATTGCACATGCACTGTTTTGATATCTCTGTTTCATCGTTGAAGTTCTCGTCATTGTTGGTTAGTCAGCTACGAGCCAACAAAAAAGCAACTACGTCCCCGCTTCCTTGCCTCCTTCCACCCACCTTGGCCCCAATATATACGCCGCCGGGCGCGCATCAATGCAGCCTCCAGCCTGCTGTCACTCCAAATCGAGTAGTCTAGTACGTAAGACTGGCTATCAGCGTTTGTCAGATCAACCCGCCCACGAGTGTGCCTTTAGTGGCTGCCACGTTTGTCTTGCAGCCTCGCCGTTCAATCTTCTTGCTTAATTACAAGCGGCAAAAACACTCGCAGTTTTGATACATTGCATGCATGACATAATTCACGAACGGACGACAGCCTTTTTATCAGCTTCGAGCGCAGTTCAGGGCCGCTCTGAGCTCTCCCACCCGGGCTTATTACATGTGCGGCCCACTCACCCCCTGCGACTGGCATATCTACCCTTACACTAATCGACCCGTTCCGATGGTGCACCAATCCCGGTTCCCGGGTACGGGCTATCAATTCCACGAGTCAAATCACGATGTAAGAAGGGCTTGATTTCCGATCGAGTTACACAACAGCAAAGCGCTACGCAGGATTTCCGCTTTCCGCGAATCCTGCGGTCCCACACGATACGAGCTGAACGTTTCGCTCACGTGGATTGAGATCGACCAAGAGACCTACCAAGTCTTGCAGATGTTCGTCGCAGCATTGACGAGCGAGCTGACTGAGAACAGAAGCTCATGAGCCTCACCTCTCGACGTAATCTCTGTATTCATGTGTAAGCTTTAAACGGCTATGCTACTACATATGGCTGCGCTGGAGATTCGTCGTTCACCCTTTATTGCAATACATCTTGTTGTGTCGGGCGCACGACCTGCACGAAAACTCTAATTGGAGAGCAAGTTGTCAGTTCTTGTGATTTGCATGCAAACCGTGACTCCTCTTCCGACGTCACAGGGGTCGAATCAAAACGGACGGTAGCGGGCCCTTACGAGACTTTGCTTTTGCATTTTGGGGGCCTGAAGTCGCATATATCAGATTCTGGCTACAATCGTTTGAAGAGCGTTATCGGCGACTGCAAGCGAGCAATGGGCGTCTATCGAGTAGCGGTTAACTGCAGGATCGAGTACCAAACTTTTCATCCCTGTGTAACCATCCTCAAAATGCGTTTACTTTTTTTCACACCTACCAAATGTAGTAGGTTCCTCCGGCATCACTATTCAGACTACAAGCAGAACTCCCAGCGCGGGTAACGGACCGAGATCTCATCTATGGCTCGGCCCTCTTACGGTGCAACTTAATCGATCTCAGAGATCGTTTGACATGCAACCAGTACCTTGGTCTCGCAGCATCACGAACTCCACACGATCGGCCCGTCAGACCGATGAGGATCTCAATCACCTTGGCGCAATACTGGATGCAAGCAACGTACGATACTTGCGTTAGCGGACAGTTTCAGCACCTCAAGCAGCTGTCGATCCGACTAGTGCAAGATCTGGTGGAGTGAAAGACCCAACTAATAAAACGTCTATGTGCACTATAGGTCTCAAGTTCTCGCTTGGCTGCCATGGTCGCCGACCTCAACCTGACTCCCGCCCGCGACAAAGGAGTGGCTTGTGTCAACTGTACAGATACGAGGTTGACTGACTGCTTGCTTGGGACATGTGGAATATCTCCCACCAAAGCAAATTAACGAGGCCGAAGACCAGATCCATGCTCACGCGCTCTCTGGCCCTTGAGTTTGCCAACGTATGCAAGATGGCCCCTATGCCCTCGCCTATGCAACAACGCGGCCCACAATCTGTCACCACGGGATCGGCCCGCCCCAGCTACCACAATCCTCCAAGCTAGCGCAGCTTCACGACAGATTGCAGTCCATGCCCTTCCCACGCACCTCTTACCGAGAATCTACGGCATTCCACCTGCACACCGCTACTCTATTCGTCGGTGCAATCCCACCGACTTGCGCTGCTTGCAGGCTCGACGCAGGGTCAGCCGGCATGCAGTATGCAGTCGTGAAGATGGCTGCCAGCTGACTGTGACTGGACTGTCACGATCAATGGACGATGTGTGCAATAGATCGATCTGGATCAAGCGTGCAGGGTGGCGCCGTACACAGGCGAGATGCATGCGTCGAGTATTGGCAAGGTGGGATCAAGGCTAGTAGACACGTCCCACTCAGAGTGTTTGCAGTAAGCTCAGCAACAGTGCTCTTGATCTCGCTCGCTCTCCTAGCATCGCCGTGTATCTACACGTGCAACTACACGTACATCTAATCGCGCGCAAATTCTTCGATACACAGAGTACAACTCACGACAGCATGGTGAGAACGAACCAGCATGGCAACCACCCACCTCTATCCATCATCCTCTTACCCACTGAATCTCCAACAAAAACCCTCACACAACACAAGATCCCATACCACGTGCACACACCCACTTACCACCCATCCAGCACGTGTCAAGCGAGTCCCGAACGCATCGCAATTCCCACGTGAAGCCATCTATTTGTACCACTGTCTCGCCTGCATGGTATCGTCGCCGTCATCACTATTGTCGTCGTACGTTCCGTTGCACTACTCGCAATACCATGTACCACAGCATTTGCGCCACCTAGTTGGTATCTCGAGCCCAATCGAAAAGAAAAGCTTTTACTTCACTGTTCCATGTCACGCTACCTGTGTTGACGTGAAGAAGGGCGTAGCAGCGGTGAGCGATTTAGTGATAATACGTTTGTTGTGGGGTTGTGTTGAAGATAGGTAGATAGATAGATAAATAGATAGATAAATATATTCAAACATATCCATATCATTCCACCACATCCCCTAATCTCAACTCAGCCCACTAAATCAACGCAATGACATACCTAACAACTACCTACGCTTCTATCTATCTATCTATCTATTCTATAGCACAGCACTCAAAAAAAAAACCTGTTGTTGCTATACTACTACTCATCATCATTACAACAACTAAACAAGTAATTGATTAGAACAACTAACTAACAACTAGTTTTCTCTAATAGATTATATTATAGTTATAGATAATAAGAAGAGAAAAGATGGTGTAGTAGGAGTAGGAGCGGGGATAAAGAGAAAGTAGAAAGTAGAAAGTAGAAAGTAGGTAGGTAGTAAGAAGGTAGGTAGGTAGGTAGGTAGGAAGTGAGAAGTAAAATCCAGTCTTATCTACCTACTAACTCACTCACTCACTCACTCACTCACTCACTCACTCACTCACTCACTCACTCACTCACTCACTCACTCACTCACTCACTTAAGCGCTAAAATGCTATTTTGTAAATAGACACAGGCCAAAAAAATATAATGTAACATGGTGTAAACCAAATAACTTATTTGAATAGATTCGAGAGATTTAGGTAGGTAGCATGACATGAGGTTTCTTGTTATGGAACCCATGCACACTACGTAATGCCATGCTACGCTATGCTATGCTATACAGTGCTACGCAAAACCCAGGAGTCAATGATACTATCAATACCGTTTGTAGTGTCATTTGATAGCACACGAGGTGGAAAAAAATGGAAATGCAATACTAATGAAGGGGGGTATACCATAACGCCGTATTTCACGCCGATTCCACATTCACACACACTCCGTCTCTTTTCTTCTCATGGTTTGGTCAACCTGGTCGTGCATCCAAAGCTCACTTCTTAGTCGCAGAAGCCAAATTCCGCGGTCCCTGTATGCCATATGCAGCTTCAGTAACCGGGACTGCGCGGTGGCGCGGCAAACCGTTGACGAGGTGGAATCCCGAACAATTCGATATACAACTCCATACTGATTGTTGTAAAGCCGCTATTACGCATGCTCGTAAGTTCTTGCGTCGATCGTCTCATGTCCCTCCTGGACCTTCTTATTTCTTGTCCTCGCGCTCGCACACGATGGAGATCTACTGGTCTGTACCCGGGAGGAAGTCGACGAAAGTAATCATGGCGACGTCCGTGTTCGGTTCGAGGAGGTAGTCCGGGCATACAACTGTCCATGAGCACTTCACACTCGAAGCACTATTCCTCGTGCAGCTGATGCGTGGGGCATGCACCGCGACCTTTCATCTTCCACCATTCTCTGATGCATTTCTGGTAACATGTTAGTATGAATCGTAACGTCGTTCAATGGACGATACGTACCTCGTGAAACTTGCACCAGCAGACCAGCCTGGCCATCTTGTCGCCAGCCTCGAACTCTTCAAAACAGATGACACACTCGGCATCGTTCCCATCCTCGTCTACACAGTCCTTCTCGGTAGCTGTGTACGGAAACATGCCGCGCGCTGCGTGGCTGTGTCTGTGCGACGAACTTGCCCCTTCGCCATTACCTGCACTGCTCATGCCACGAGTACGTGCAATGGGCAAACTCGAAGACGTCTGCGCTTGCGGCCGCGTTGCTGCGGTCGGTGCTGGGGAAGCCGAGTGCAGTGCAATGCATTCTTCAATATGCTGGGATCGTGCTGAGTCGTCCCCGTCTGGACCTTTTGGTGGCAGTTCTCCGCCGCAGATGGGACACTCATCCTCTTCAGCAATTTGCCGCCTCGGACGAGGGTTTAGCTGCTGGATAGCCGGAGGTTGAGCTGTCGGTACGGGATACTGTGATGGGAACATGTTGCCTCCTGGCACAGAGCCTTGTCCTGAACCTGCACGTTGAGGGAAAGGTTGTGGGTTATAGGGGCCGGCAATGGGGCGTGAAGCGATCTGGTTCTGAGCCTGGTGATGTGCAAACGAAGGATATGTGTGACCAATGCTTGGTAACGGCGTTGGCCAGCGGTCCTGTGAACCAGAAACACTGTGGTAGGTGACACGTCTATTGTTGATCGAACCCTGCGAGGGATATGTCTGTCCTTGGCTAGCGACATGAGATGCGGTATGGACGCTCGACGAGGACCGGTGTGCACGCTGATACGGAGGTACGACGCCTGAGGTGTAGTCTGGTCGTGTGAGAGGCGGATGCGGTTGACTATAGACATGACTTGACGAGGCTGGGTACTGGGGTGGTAAACTGTAGTTTGGATCTGGAACACACGGGTTACAGACACGGACTTCCTCACCTCCGCCTAGCGCTGGGTTACGGAACGGGCCGAAGTTGGACATTGTGTTCATGTCGTCGTCGCCGGTAAGGTCGATGATGCTGTTGGAGCCATCTGAGGGTGGGTGGACGATGAACTGGCGTGGTATGGTGATTCGGTGGGGCGAGCACTGGGAGCACACGACTCGTCCGCATTTCCTACAATGGTGTTTTCGGAACAAGAAGGTGAAGTACTTGCTGCAGACTGGACATTGTGTGACGTCTGAGTCGGGTTGCCATTGCGGCAAGACCAGATCGCTCTCGCGCCTGAAGGGCCTGGGCGTGTTGGATGAGGTAGGGTAAGAAGGCGGGGGTGGCAGCGGTCGCTCACGCGAGGGGGTGGGCGACGACTCCAGCACGATGGGGCCTGAGCTGGAGCCCTGCTGGGAGCTGCTGTGCATGCCTATGTTGGACGGCCGCCTCATGGGTGACTCGGCTGTTGTCAGACGCCGCTTACGGTCTGAACTGGTAGCAGAAGACGGTGTATCGGTGGAGGACGGGCGAGAAGACAGGGCGAACGGCGAGGGGGATGCGGTGGGGTCCATGGTGGGCGCGGTCGAAGTGTGGGTGGGATGTGGGCGCACGCGTGTTGGGTCGCTTGCTTCGCGAAGGAAGTCTACCCACGTTTCTCCTCCGTATGCGTCCCGTGGTTGAGCGAGAAAGTGCGAAGCGACAGCGCCGTGAAGGGGATTGTGGTGGTGGTGCTGGTGGTGGAGGCCAGGGCTGTCGGTGGTGTCCCTTGGGAAAGAGTCGCTCGGTGGGTTTGTGTTGCGGCTCGAGGAGCGAGGCGGGTGACGCTGCTCAGGAGGCATGGTAGTGTGAAGTGTGAGGGAGCTCGAGGTGGAGCTATGGGGGTGTAATCGGACGCTCACGGCGACATGCCGCCACAACTTCTGTGCAGTGCAGGGATTGTGTTTAGTAATGCAGCCTGCTGGTGGTCTGCCGTCTTCTATCGGCGTCTGCACTTTGTGTGTATGGTAGTGGCAGACAGCTCACTAGAGCGTCGTTGCGAGAGCGAAGCGTTGCGGTGAGTCGCGGAGGTGAGTCCCGCACGTTGGCGCGCTCAGATGTTGGTACAGTACGGCCTACAGATGGGTGATAAGGCTGTAGCGTAAACGTGTCCAGCAGGCAATAAGCGAAGGTCGAACGAGTCTCACTCTGAGCCGCACTACAAGCGTAGCGGGTGATCTCGTGGGACGAGCGGTGCGAGTAATAGTCAGTCAGGCGCATCAAGCGCGTTGCACCGGAGCCTCAGGCCGTCATCGAGAGTGCACTGATAAGATAAGCCCATCACCCATCAACACTACAGAAGCAGCAGCCCACTGGTCCGGCAACTGCACCCCTACACATCACGCCATCTATTCTACAACCATGATTCATGCATTGGAACGACATGCCAATGAGTCCTCTCAGTCTGGCCAAACGCCAACAAACGTCAACAAACGAACAAAAACTGTGCACACCAGAACATAACATTCACCCCTCAAAACACCACATAGCACACACAAGCCATTTCACCGCACAAACAGCGCTGGATGACTACCACATACCCCACACTGGTGCAATTGTGAAGCGAGACTCTTCATAATACAAACACTGAAAACGTCACCACTACCCGAACAACCAGTATATGCACCTGCCCATCTCGCCTTCAGCGCCATCACGGCCTACAATGCCACTGAACCCACAAACGCCTGCTAATACACCCTCTTTGATGACTGGGAGAAAAGTGTGTCGTAATTACAAAAAATCTACTGTACTATGGTCGAGACTATCGCTCAAAGGGGTTTCCACAAGCTACACACACAGGACATGGTGAAAACTCATTGATTGTGTACCAAGAAGAGCCAACTTTAGAGTTGCCTTGACCTTCGACTTCGTGCGCTCATCTGTGTACTGCCTGATCGACTGCGGTCTACAATCTCCGCTGCTGTCTCTACACCAGCCGCGTCGTATCCATCGCGGTGGAAGCTGTCTTGCGTCCTGTGGCCCTGCACGAACCCGGTACTTACTGTCCCGTGCCCACCTATGACCGGTGGAGGAGCAAGTGCTTGGCGATACGTGCTAGATGCTGCAGAGTGGCCAGGCGATCGCTCAGGGGACGGGTCTGTAGATCCGAATGGCAGGCGAATGGGCAGTGTACCACCCGTGGGCTGCAGATGCCGGTTGCTTTGCGGCATAGGTGGGGAGTCCATGATCCTCGAAAGCCGTTCATTGCCTTCAAGAATAGCAGCATCCGTCGACCCTGTTCGTCGGGAGCTCCTTCGGGGTATGGTTGGTGCTCGGCTGCCAGGCTGTCCACGTCTCGAGGAGCGAGAGACGCGTGACCCGACTCTGCTAGGAAGTTCAATCCCTCCACCAGTTTCGATAGGTCCCAACATAGGTGGGATCTCCGATACTCGATTCGTGTCGTATGCAAAAGGCTCGTCATCACTCATGTCGGACTCACTGTCACTCGACCTAGATCTTGTGCTTTCGCCGGCCAATACGCCAGCCGGAGCAACTGTTCGTGGTGGCGTCTTTTGACTCTTCTTCGATTCTGGTGAATCGGGGTGATCGCGATAAGGCTCCTGCGTCGCTTTTGGCGACGGCTCGTGCTCTTCCTGCTCTTCCACTGCCATCATTTGCGGCGGCATTCTTGTGCTTCTGACAACCTCAAAGCCCTTGCTCTTTTCCTTCTTCCGGCCTCCACCTAACAGGTTTAGACTCTTGAACCAGCCGGTAGCAGACGATACCGGACTCATAGGATCGGCAGGCCCAGTCTTCAGCTTTCGACTCGGTTGCGATGACAATGCGGGTCCACGGAGGCCATAATAAAAGTCAGACTCTCGCACTGAGTAGTCTGTGTTGTTCCGGCGCTCAAGGTTCGGATCCGAGTCATTTTCCCGGTTCATACGCAGGTACGCTGGTGATGCTCGAGACGGGCCCTCGCCAGCGTCACCGACAGCCTCAATATCCATCTGATCCGAGTAGGGTGCATCGACAATGTCCGCGCTTCCTGGCGGCGCTGCACCTCGACCGCGCGCACCAGGACCCACCGAGTCCATGGTATTTGTACGGACACGAGGTGGCCTGTAGTAGGGATCCGCCGCATCCAGCGCCGTTCCCATTGTTGGCCTTCGAGAGTTTTGACCAGATCCACCGCCTAAGAAGTTGAAGGGCATTGCATTGATACCTGGTGTTCCCGGGCTGTTTCCTTCGCCTGAACTGAAATCGAATCCTCCGCTCCTACGCTGCTCATCTCTATCATAGGGTTGATTGAGAAGCACGGCGGAGCTCGCAGACAGGCTGCGCGATCGGCTTTCCAGAAGCTGGATGTTCTTGTTTTCGTCGTTGACAAGCATCGCTGCATTGGAGTTGAGACTGCTACGTTGCTGTCGGTGGTTCGTTCGTTTCGACAACTGGCGCTTGCCGAACACCTTTGTGAGACCTCCTCTAGTGTCTGCACCCGCGCCCATCAATCTTGCGATGACCTCGATGATAGTCTGGAGGGCGTTGAGAAAGAAGCCAAATATCAGTACAACAGCATGCAATAGCAGGATGGCGTAGCCGATCCAGCCCTTTGAAGATTCTGTGACACTAAGCGAGGGCACGAAGGCTACTGAAAGAAGGATGCAGGTAAGTCGAACAGCCGAGAAGAAGGTATGATAAGCGTTCATCGACGTGTTCGATTGGAATGGTCGGAAGGCGTGTAGAGTTAGGATTAAGATTACTTCGCATATAGCGAGGACAATAATCTGGGCAATGCCAGAGGGCTGAATGGCTCCAATGGCAATGCCTCGTATGATTGTTAGCAATACAGGGATGAAAGCGAAAGGTGCTGCATCGTCCGAGTACGTGTTGTACAGCGGTCCGTAAGTCAGCACCGTGGGTAAGTCGTCAAAAAGATGGGCGCGTGGCCGTGTCGTAAAGATGAGCCAGAAGATCCAGGAGGATATGCCCATGACACCAATAAGGAGCACGACAGCGGCACCGACCACCGAACCAGGCGAGCGTGGCGCTACAACCAGTTGGAATAGCGACAGTGCTATGATCGGCAACATGAAGAAGTTGAAGACAATGCGAACAATGTTGCCGGCGGTGAATGACCAGTTCTTTCCCGTCAAGTCGCCATCTTGCGTGTTTGTGAGCATGCGAACGAGCCATCGTCCAATGAACCCGAGCTGGGTCAGAACAATGACGATAGCAATGAGTACAAGGAGGAAGATAGCCATGCAAGCCCACATATCCCGTTCCTTGGTCATCCCTACGTACTGCCCAAGACGTGTCAGTCCATAGGTGCCATTCACGATGTAGATGCCGTCATCGAGGCTCTGGGAGCCATTGCCTTTGGTAACAAAGCTCTCGTTGAACAGAAGAACAGACCAACTGGCTTGACTGATGACCGGTTGGAAGAAACCAGGGTAGTTTAAGCTTAGACTGCCAGCCAGGACAATGAACTGGATGTATTGCAAACAATCGCCAAAACCTGGAGTAACAAGACGCAAAAGGTCCTCGTCACGACCGTAGTTGCTGGTCCAACGGAAGATGTTTGATGAACCCCAGGGACTACACGTGGCTGCAAACACGGTCGCTATAGCCACCAAGATTAGCACGGCAGCGGGCATGTAGCATATGGCGTCGGAGAGCTTTGTGCCCAAGTCTGGGGTGATGCTTGCAGATACGCATCCCAGAGTGTAGGCTCTTGCGTCTCCAGATACAATGCGTAGCTCAGAAGCCCAGGTTGCAAACGAATAAGTGCTGTTGAAGTCGTGTGCTACGGTAAAGCCGGGCAGGCTATATGGGTCGCTTGCGTTCGCTGTGAAAGCCGGTGCCATTGGACAGTCCGAGGCCGAGTTGTTCAAGGTATTTGCGCAGAACTGCTCTGGTGCTGAAGTCCAGGACGAGTACGTGAGCGTCCTGAAGTCGGAGAAGAGCGTTGTGTATTTGTTCGCCGCTTTGTCGACATCGACAATCTTTCCGAACAGAGTGCTATTCGGGTTCTCCCAGGCCTCCGTGTTGTCCCAAGCCGGCAACGTGCCCCTGTCAGATTGGCCTGATACGTTTCCATACACTGTTACGTTCAGGTTGTGGCTTGGGCTGGCGGTGTCGAAGGCAGCCCAGACGTACATGGGCGTGAATTTGAGGTAGGGCACGTTGTTATCGAGGAATAGCTTGTCCAAGCAGTTGTCGAAGTTGATGAAGACGGCGTCGGCGCGTGGTAGCAACGAGGCGAAGACGAGGAAGAAGAGGACGGTCGGCAATGCGCGTAGTAGTGACATGGTCGGCTGTCTCCGTCGTGGTCGCGGTGGTGGATGTGTGTGTTGGTGAGAAGGTATCTCTGGTCGTCTGCCGCCGGAGGGCATGGGCGCGGCCTTGGGCTGTGTCGTGACTGCCATTATTGCCCACAGTTCCCCTTCATGTTCGAAGCTCACGCTATCCTTCGACGATGTTGCGTTGAGCAGTGGGCCGCAGCAATTGGCCAAGTTTCGCGCAGTGGGGACGATGTGCGGCGAGGCGGTGGTTCGACGTGAATTATACGAGCATACGGAGGTGGATTAGAAAGGCGATGAGCCCGAGAGGCGCGACTAGTATAAGAGACTTTTGCAGGCAGCGTTGGGGAGAGGTCGCACGCAGGCCGGGGATGGCTTGCTTAGGGTAAAACACGGGGGCGGCGGAGCGATGGCGAGGTGGTGGCAGGCGCGATGGGTCAGCAGCGTTGCAGTGCTGCTGTTCAGGCTAGGGGTCAAAGGGGCCAGAGCAACCGCAGGCGAGTGTAGCGAGTGTACAAGGTGAAAAGCAGACGTCGCTGGCCTGGTCTCCTGAGGCGAGTCCTGCGGGGAGCTCAGCGTTCAAGGCGTAGCAGTCAAGCGCGACGCGGTCAAGACACTAGCTGAACAGTTGGCCTCGTATCGGCAGCGCCAGTGCGCACGACAGCCGTTGCGCCTTGCGAGGCTCGTCAAGACGGTGGGTGGCCGCAAAGGAGGCGGCGCAAGCAAATAAGAGATCTTCACGCGGCGCGGGTGGCCAGGTTGGTGGATGGGGGGGGGATGCGGACGGCTGCCTCAACACCACCGCGGCTGCGCAGGCGACGGCCACAACACTTGCTGCTTGCATCGTCATAAATCACGCTAGACGCCTCCCAAGGGTTGACAGGAAATCTTTACACTCTGCTAGCTAGCCGGGAGCCCGCCAGCCGTTGCTCGTCCACGAAAATGCAGTCGGACCCAAGTGCAGGAGCCCCTGATTGAATGCGCCGCCAGGATTTATATTTAGCAAGCTCGCGAACGCCTGTCAGAGCGCTGCTGTCTGCTGTTCAGTGGCAACAGCATGCTCGTCTATAAGAGTTGCTCTATCTTATCAACAAGAACGCCTGCACCTCTTGTTGACAAATTAAACCCAACGCCCAAAGCATGATCGTCTATTAGAGGAGTGTTGTCGCGCGCTGCTCACCACGTCAAAGGTGCTTGCACAGCCACTGCACGCCAGTCGATCACGACCCGCATTTCCACCTCACAAGTCTGTTTCATCTCGCAGGGCAACACGTTCAACGCGAATTTGTTTCACCGATGCCCGTTCGCTCGCTGTCGGCAGACACCCGAGCCAGCTCCTGTAAGCGATTTATTTGCGTCTGCTGATGCGCCGTCTTCTCAATAACATGGCGATTTACCTGACCATGGGCACGTTCATACCTATGGCAATCTTTTAGAATCTCGGCTTTGGGCTGCTACAAACCACAGCATGTGCCTATGGCAGCACAGCAGCAGCACGGCTGCTTCGACGCTACAAAGGCGGCAATCTGTTGAGCGACAGCGGCTGATCTGTTTCGCTTGTGTCATCTCGTGTCGACGGTACAACCAGCACATCCATAGCTATCTAATTTTACGTACCTGCCAGTCATCATGTTCGTGATGCTGTCGCGCAATATTGAGACGTGCTTCAGGCCGTGACTACAATGTCGATACCGATTTCGTAGCTCACGGACAACCACATCTCCAGCATAGTGCAGCAGGAGGAACTGCTCAATGCGTAACTACTGAACACAACATCTGTCTCCTCGAGCATCGACTGTGATGGCACAGTGGACACTGCAGCAAACCACGCCTGCATCCCACTCTGCACTAGCAGCAACCCCCAACTTCCGGACATCTCACCCAACAACCTATTTCCCCACAAGACAATGCACGACGTGTAGCCTCGAATCCAAGGCAGCCGAAGCTAGGCACGACTCGCAAAGAGTTCTTATCGCGTCATCTGGCAGGGTGTCGATCCATCTCCAGCACGGCATATCACGTTGTTCTGCCCGTGGGCACGCCTGGCTGGCCGCCATCACCTCATCTGGCAGGTACCGGCACGACAACGTGATTCTTGACCACAGCCCCGCTCCTATCAATAAGAAATCCACCTCAGCGGCGCAAATACAACGTCGTCTAGAGCCGGCTTGAACGCAAGGTGGACAAGCATTCTTGGCAGAGAGCCGAAAAGGTTAGCTGTCTTCAAGTTCGGGCAGGTCGTAATGCCTTGGCAACGATTGTCAAGACTTCCGCTGTCGATGATGATGCGAGAACTCGGGAGGCTGGAAGTGCTTCAAAAAGCTCGTCGTACCCGACTGGGTTCTCCAGCTTCGTCCCAGATTTCTCGATTCACAGCTTGAGAAAATTGAAAAGCCATGGCGATGCGGTCTACCATACTGGCCGCTGGCCTTCTTCTTGGCTCTGCGCAAGCATTGACCATCGAGTAAGTATCTCAAGCAATGTGCAACAGACTGTACTAATTCCCAAAAGGGGTATGCTTGCTGCACCTCGCAGGAGCACTGGAAGTTTGAGCCCTAAAGGAGTATGTTCAACCCTGGTGACCATCCATGCCATATACTGACCTCTCAGGATCGTGCACTCTTCTCTTCCACCAGCTACAATTGGACGACTGCGAAGAGCACGACTGGATGGTACTTCCTCGACGTTGAGAGTGGAAACACCACAAAAGCGCCTTTCGGCAGTGAGGTGTCTGAAGTAGTGTGGATTGGTGAGACAGAAGACAGCATTTTGTACTTGAACTCGAGTAACGAGGAGATCCCCGGCGGTGTAACGCTCTACACAGCTGATCTGAGCGGCGAGTTCAACCCGTAAGTTTCGAGTACCGCAAGCGATCCCTAACTGCCACTTACAATCCTTAGTTCTTTGGTAGCGTCTCTGAACGCACCATTTGCCGGTCTCAAGGCTGCAAAGACTGCTGATGGCTCCATCAACTTTGTCGCCAACACTCTTGCCTACTGGGGCAACGGCTCAGCCTACAATCCTGAGCTTGTCTCTACTCCTAAGTCTGCGGGTCAATTGTACGATGCTGGCTTTGTCCGTCACTGGAACTATTACATCACCGAGCAGCGGTACGCGGTCTTCGGTGGCAGCCTCAGCAAAGGAAACGGAAGCTACTCTTTCAACGGAGAAATAACGAACCTTCTGAAGGGCATCAATTCCACCGTCACCCATCCTGAGAGCCCTGTCCAAGGCTCTTCGAGCGACCCGGGTGACTACGACATCTCTCCCGATGGTAGCAAGGTCGCTTTCCGTAGTAAATCCCCCGACCTGCCCAAGGCCAACTACACAGCTAGCTACATTTACGTCGTTCCTCACGATGGTTCTGAAGTTGCGGTCGCCATCAACGGCCCTGGTACGAGCGCCCCGAAGACTGCTCAAGGTGCTTCTGGTTACCCTACATGGTCGCATGACAGCAGCAAGCTAGCGTACGGCCAGCAAGATGGTATCGACTACGAGTCAGATCGCTACAAGCTTTATGTGGCAGACATAGATGGCCAAAACTCCCAGGTGCACTCAATCGCTGAGGATTGGGACTCAGCGCCTTCAGGTCTTAAGTGGAGCCCCGACGACGCTGATCTCTGGGTTGTTTCTGAGCTTCATGCATCAAACCGCCTGTGGCTCGTTCCTCACAATGCTCCGGCTGACTTCACACCTGTCAACTTCACAGGACCTGACACTGTGCTCTCTGACTTCGATATCCACCCTGATGGTTCTGCCTTTGTCTCAGCTGCCGCAAGTTGGACAAGCCGAATCTTCTACAAGCAGTATCCTAAAGAGGACAAGAAGATCATCTTCACTGCCAACGAGGTTGATCCTGAACTTGCTGGTCTGCTGCCAAACTCGACCTCCAGCTTCTGGGTAGAGAACGAAGATGGCGACCAGGTCCAGTCCTTTGTCTTCTATCCTACTGACTTCAACCCGAACCAGACCTACCCTCTCATGTTCATTATCCACGGTGGCCCTCAGTCCACCCAAGGCGACAACTGGAGCGTGCGCTGGAACCTGCGTCTGTGGGCCGAGCAGGGCTTCGTTGTTGTCGTGACGCAGTTCACTGGCACCCCCAGCTACAGCCAGGCCTTCACCGACAAGATCCAAGCCAACTGGGGCGGAAGCCCTTACAATGACCTCGTCACCGTCTTCAACCACATCAAGACAAACATTTCCTACATTGACACCGATCGCGCAATTGCTGGCGGCGCCTCGTTCGGTTGCTATATGACCAACTGGATCCAGGGCCACGCACTCGGCCGCGAGTTCAAGGCGCTCGTCTGCCACGATGGCAAAGTAAACCAGGTCGCTTCTTATTCCACAGACGAACTCTGGTTCATCCAACGTGACAACAATGGCACAATCTGGAACGATCGCGCCAACTACGAGCAATGGGACCCGCTAATCCACTCTGCCAATTTCAGCACCCCAGAATTCATCATCCACAACGATCTCGATTACCGCGTCCTGATCTCAGAAGGACTCCAGACCTTCAACATCCTGCAGAGCCTCGGTGTGCCAAGTCGCTTCCTGCACTTCCCTGACGAAGGCCATTGGGTCACCAAGAGGGACAACAGTCTTCTGTGGCACAAATCCATCTTCAACTGGATCAGGTACTATGCTGGTCTGGATGAAGAGTTATCTCAGGATGGCGTTATTCACCAGTAGATACGCGCGATACATACGTTGCGCGTTGATGTTTGATGAAATAGACAGCACGATGTGATGACATGAAGATTTAATGAAGCAATGTCTATATCCTTCATGACCCATACCTTTATATGACGTTGCATGAAATGGAACCTGAGTTTACCTTTTGCCAACACAAAAAACTGACTGAGGATACGAGTGGTGACCATCTTAACGAAGAAACTTCAGAGACATTCTTAGTGTAACAGAAATAGAATGAAGGTCGCAGCAGGGCTCGCCGAAAGACTGGTGATTAGTACTCAGAGGTAAAAACGGTGCATGCCATACAGATTTGGTGTTCGCAACGATAGTTGGTGTATGCCATACAATTTTGATGTTCGCAATGACAGAGCAAGCCCGTGTGAGTGAGGGGTCTGGGTTATTACTGCTGCTGTACGTACTGAGCGCTGTAGTTATTTCCTTGCAGTGTAAAATGCATAAGGGACTATATGAAAGATCAGGAGATAACTCACAAGGCTATTAGAATCGACGAGAAATTCTAAATACATGGTACGATAAGTCAGGCACGTGTTGATGGGGAAGCTAGCACCTAATGCTGAACTTGTTGGACCTGTATCAGATACTAGAGCCGTGTTCTCGGTCACTGCATACCACGATACGATGTAGATAAGCATAACATCTACGTTACTCCAGCAGATGTTCCTACGCTTTGGGTTAGCAGTTGCACCGAGAAGGCGCGACTGCGGTGCAGAAGGGCCGACCCTTAGAAGTGCCCATGTCTGCCCTTGGATGGTTCGTAGATCCGGCCTTATTGTGCTAGATCACAGAACCGTGAACCGGGAGGCGGGATCGGGAGTTGGGAGGCTGTGTTTGCAATATCAGGCTGGGTGTGGATTGCTGCCGTTGTCTTCGATTCATTGATGCCGTTCACTGACTGACCGATTCCAAGCTCCCTATCAAATGGCACTACGTCAAGCTTACGAGCTTGAGGCTTCGGATGTACAGATGCCTTTCAATCGGTGGGATGCCTGATTGAAATCTTCTTGAATACCAGTCTTTGTCCGTCGAGCGTGCGATTAGACTCCTTACTATCTGGGGCCGCGGACGCGAACATCGGGAGGAACCTGTGGCACAGCTAGAGTTGATGAGCGATCAGCCACTAAGATGGAGTCGTCCACAATACTGGACTTGTTAGTGAATCCTCGGTTTCGCAGCGCACGGCACATGAATCAAGTGCATACACTACAGCATTCTGTTACACATGATCTACAAACGATGGTGAGCTGATGGAGTGACCGTTTTACGATGTTACGAGTCGACGAGACCGCAACAGTATGGCCGAGAGGCGTTCAGTTCAGACATGGCGGCACTTGAGGACGGATCTGGGGTCGGAGCCGGGCGCTCGATCAGGCTCCGGCTTCAGCTCCGGCGCTGCGAAGGAGCTAGCGGTTACGTGGCGCTCCTTTCCGAATAATGCTCCTAGGGGCTGGGTCGGTCAACTGCGGCGACGCCGACTCACTGCTCACTGCTCCTTGGTATTCGACTTTGCCTAACTCGCAGTGACAGCACATTGCCTCATATGGGTTCAGGCCTCCCGTTGTAAACTCGTACAAAAGAAAATCGTGCATCGATAGTTAGCTGCGTTTGCTGACCTGTAAGCGAGCAAATTTCCTGACTCTCAAAGCGCATAAAGCTCGAGCAAATTGCACCAAGTCTGGAGGGTCTAGAGACGTCGACTTCGGACTAGAGGCTGCTTTGGGCAGTCGAACCTCGGATATCGATTGGCCAAACTGCACTACTAGAAATCTTCGATTCCCCGTCCATGGACCATGGCGCGTAGAACATGCATGGGCATGTTCGCCGTCTCCCGGATACGGGTCGCTCCAGTCTCGGTGAGCATGCTCCCACAGTGCGAGAGTCAGGGCCATGGGAGCCACGGGAACGAAGCCGTCGATAATGGCAGCAAGAAGCTGGTCTAGCAGAACCCTAGAAGTGTGGTCGTGATTCATGCACGATGAATTGAGGGTCAGTGGATGACGCGCAGCTCACTCAATCGTACGTTTGCAGCCAGGCTTGACTTGGGCAGCTAATAACCCGTACCATAATGATATGGCCCTTGCGGCATGACAATCGGTGAACAGTGACGGCAAATGTATCTGAATGTCACTCTACTTCCAAAAGCGGGTCTTCCATGCCGTGAACCTTGGAGAAAAGTCGCGTCAATGTATGATCGACGTCAAGCGAGAGGAGTTTGGGTCCATGCCAATTACGCAAGAGTCCAGCACCTTGGGTTCTTCCGTGTCGCGTGGAAGTGCCTGTCCCTGCCTTACATGGGTGTAAAAGTGAGATTCCAGATTTTTCTTCTCACCGCAACGGACCGAGGTCAGTGGGGAGGGGTGAACTGCGAACCCTCAACATCGCAACACTCACCCTGTTTCCGGGTGCAGCTTCGCTGTGCCGATGCTGACGCATCGAAAGACGGCAGATATGGAGCCGGCCCCATAAAGTATATCGACGGTACCTTGCGGAAGCGGTCGAATGTCACGCAAAGTTTGTGAAATGGCACCCAGCCAAGTGCCGCGGAAGAGTGGATAGGGCACCGTCTGAAACTGCTTCCATGCTAGGAGGGCACTTCACGTGGCGTCCAGGAGGGTTCGCCTCTAGCGAGAGAGTGCAGGGACTCACAGGGACTCCGGCTCACTGGTGCCAACAGCGGCAGGGAGCGCCGCATGCATGCAAGCAGCCAGCAGATCTCAAACACTATTCTGCCTACCCCGAGTCAGTAGTATGGTTTTCGGCAGGTTCCACAAGAGGCAAATTCCCCTTTTACTGGGGCAGTGACTGATATATACGCTGGAGAGGGTCCCTTGCTGTTTTAGGTTCTGTTACTTCTTCACACCGGAGCTCCTGTCCTGAGCAAAGGTGCCAATAATCATGTCAGCGACTGTCCAAGACTTCCAGCTTGCTGCGGTAGCAGCAGGCTTCACAATCGGCTTTGGTTTCTTAACAGTATGGGAGGCCATTCAGCAGACACGACGGAACAGGAACCCCCTAAGATCTGTCTACATATACATGGTGTGGGGTGAGATTATAGTGAATGTATGCATCGGAGTTGTTGGTTGGCTCTTCTTGACTGGTACACTGGGACCTACGTAAGACAACATTCTCACCTGTTCAATCAGAATAAGCATTAACATCTCCACAGTGTCCCTGTCCTGTTCTTCATCTTGTTCTTCTGGGTCTTCCAGATCCAGTTGCTGATGCAGATTATCATCAACCGAATTGCACTTATCGCTGAACACCGAAAGACGGTCCGCAACATCAAATGGGGCACCGTTGTCCTCATCACCACAATCAACATCGCCGTCTTTTGTATCTGGATCCCAGCCCACACCGTTCCACCAATCAGTCAGGTCTTCGTCAACATCAATGAAGTGTGGGACAAGATCTCAAAGGTGCTCATCCTCATTGTTGATGCTGGCCTCAACTGGTACTTCTTGCGCATTGTCAAGATCAGACTTGTTGAGCAAGTCGGTCTGACCAAGTACAAGCCGCTTGTGAGCTTCAATGCTAAACTCATGATTGTGTCGATCGCCATGGACGTAAGTGGATGATCCTTCCATACGACCAGATACTTTACTGACAAAACCAAGGGTTTACTCATTGGTCTCATGTTCCTCAAGAACCAAGTCGTTTACATTCAATTCCACCCCGTCGTCTACATGGTTAAACTCAACATCGAAATGTCCATGGCCTCTCTAATCGTCCGCCTGGCCCAAGGCAAGGAGAACGACGTCCACCCCGATTTCGAAAGCTCCACCGGCCCGTCAAACTCGCAATCCGACCGACGTTCAAAAGCAAAGCCAAACCAGTTCCAATCTTTCCAGCTGACGTCTGCGAAGAGAGGCGTGACTAGCAAGATTCACAGCCGCAATGACAGCGACGAGAGTCTGGGTCAGATTCACCGCACGACAGAGTTGAATGTAGTAGTGGAGCACGTGGATAAGATGAAAGATAGCAGTGAGGGGAGCTCGAGGAGTAGTCACGAGACACCTCAGTCGATGTTTGGAGACGAAACGCCATTGCATATGAAGAACAATGTGCGCATTACCGGGAAAGCGATGTAATTTTTCTTTTGTTAGATACCACAGTACGGAAAGTACACTTAAATTCATTCAGACTTCACATATATCGCCCTCTCTGTTTCGAGTACGTGATCAAGATCAGTCGTCGCTGACTGTGGGATCCCATGCGCAGACCTCATAGGCGCCAGTGTCGAGAGTTTTCATGTCTTCTGCAGAAAGCTCGAAGTCGTAGACCTGAGCGTTCTCCTCAATCCTGGACTTGGTGACAGACTTGGGAAGAGGAATGAAGCCCTGTCTTTCGTCAGTGCTGTAAGTGGAATTGGCTGATCATCTTACCATCTGCAGACTCCACCTGATCAAGATCTGACTAGGCGTCTTGCCGTACTTCTCAACAAGAGGTGCCAATAGAGGGTCATCGTTCCTCGTGGCCCTTACAAGGGGACAGTATGCCTCGCAAAGCACACCCCTCTCTTTGCACCAGTCGGCAATATCTTTCCTAGCAAGCCAGGGATGTAGCTCTACCTGATTGACGCTAAGAACCCCGCCTTTCCCCTTGCCCTGGCTGCTTTCCGTCTCCTTGATGTAAGCCTCGAGCTCATCAAGATGACGAACACCGTAGTTGGAGACACCAATACTTCTGATCTTACC
This sequence comes from Neodidymelliopsis sp. IMI 364377, assembly GCA_027946375.1. Lineage (NCBI taxonomy): Eukaryota > Fungi > Ascomycota > Dothideomycetes > Pleosporales > Didymellaceae > Neodidymelliopsis > Neodidymelliopsis sp. IMI 364377. Next base: position 11,852 of record JAPEUT010000043.1, on the reverse strand, counting down.
CGCCTCTACACCCTCAACAAGCGCCTTCCACGCGCCAATGCGGTTCTCCTTGCCTCCGTACGGTGCGTGCAGGAGGTACAGATCCACGTAGTCGAATCCTGTGGCCTTGAGCGTGTTTTCAATGTGCTGCTTTGAGTTTTCGTAGTTCATATCTTTAGGTGGGATTTTTGTTGTGAAGAAAAGCTCGTTCCTGGGAACACCGCTGGCTTTCATGCCTTCAGCAGAGGGTGCTTCGTTGCGGTAGGCGACTGCGGAATCGACGTGCCTGTACCCAGTTTTGAGAGCATGGTGGACTACCTCTGCACATTCTTCAGCGGGAGTCTGGTATACACCATAGCCCAGAGCTGGGATATCGTAGCCCGAGGGCAGACGATGCTTGGTGTCGATGGTGATGGGTGACATGCTGGTTCGGAACGATGACGTCGTATGAAAATTGTGGACTGAGAGGGTGTTGGGAACAGATAGATGAGCACGCAGTTGAGTGATTCTTGAGAGACTGGAGCTGCGTAGTGTGAGCATTACGTAGGTGAAGCTGGTATCTTGTGCTTCTTATACGCCTTATATTGCATGTTGGTGCCTGGAGATGTTGTAGATGTGACGCTAGTGGACATAAGCGGTGATAACGTTAGGCGTTGATAGTGCCGTGCATCTGAGCTATAGAGCCGGTTCATCTCCAACATCACCTTCTACATCCAAGCATGATATCGGACTCAACTCATGCTTTGTTAACTCCGGCCGCTCGGCCTCTGGTACAGCCGAGTCTTATACGATCATTCAGTTGGCACTCTCAGGCCTTCTCTTTCAATCTTCGCCAGAGCACATGTTTTCAACGGTACGCACGATGGGAAGGTGCGTACCAGACTTGACTCTGGTTTTCGAGAAGTCCGACATCTTGCCAAGAACAGTGTCCGTCCATCAGTACCTGTATCAGAATATGTACCAATCGTACCTACATCGTTCACCGTACCGTGCATAAGCTGTCAACCAAGTTCACATATCAGGTCCAGACCAACCTTTTGCTGAGAGTTGTTGGTGAAAATGGAAGTTCTGCGCGGTTTATGCTTTGTTGTTGTAAACGAGAAGACACGTCCCCTCAATCCAGCAGATACTTCTTCTGATCCACTGACACGAGGTTGGTAGTACGCCTAACAGCACAGACTGCCGATCGAGGCATAGAATCCTACAGCGCCATGAACGTCAGGCAACAACATTCCACCACCACGGTGATCAATCGCGAGCATCCCACGATACGAGAAGACGCGGTTTGGTCTCAGAATCACCATCGTATGTGACCCTTCTATCGCGTCGCATTCGTGTCTGTAGTCTTTCTCTCCACTGGAGACGAGTCTGCTCTTCTCGACACCACCATGATCGTTCCATCACTTCTCACCTTCCTGATCCCATTATCCACCCACGTTCATGCCACTTCGTACTCGACGCCCGACGAGTTCGCACCTTGGCTTCCCCCGCGCTCAGGTTCTCCCCGCATCGAACGCGGGCCCTCTTGGACGCGCCAGGACCCATGTCCCTCGAAGATCCACGCAAGACTAGATGCGAGCTGGGGCGACTCATTTGTTGACAAAATCGGGTGCCGTTTCAACGACATGAACACCATTCACTCCACCCTAACCCACTGTCCGCGCGTCGAGGAACTGAATCTGCATCTGGAAAGCAGTGAGTCATGGCATCGGGGTTATGAGTGGGATTCCTGTGGATGGAGCAGTGTAGAGCGGTTCGATTTCCCGTTTGATCCGAAAGGCCGCGACAGGTTTCCGGCGCTGAAGAGGCTGAGGCTCGATGGCTATCAGTTCGGCGGGCCTTGGGTAGACGATCCTGCGTGCGAGCTTGATGTCGAACTACAGGATAAGTGTATGCAAAATCGGACTGCGGCCGAAGAACTTGTGCAGAAGCAAAGAAATGAACGAATTGAGAAGGAAAATGGCACGACAAACTTGGCACAGTGGTTAAAAGCTATGGACTGGGGAGAGCTGGAAGAACTGGCCATCAACTGGGCAAGAAACCCAGAGATGTCTGTGGTCGAGGAACTACCAAAAGACGGACGATTGAAGAGTCTCAAAAAGCTGGAAATCACAAACGCAGTATTCATCGAAGCACTAGACTACAACACCCTCACAGATCTAAAATGGCTAGGACGCACACAACCAGGCGAACTACCCAGCATTCTAGCACACCAAGGCCAATCTCTCCAATCCCTCGAATACCGCTGCGACGAGCTCGCCTGCCCAGACTTTCCCTCCACCTTTAACATATCCGTCCTCCCCACGCTAGCACCGCAGCTACAACACCTCAGCATCAACCTCCCGCGCAACGGCTCCTGGCCTCTCAAAGACCTAGACGCCATCGCAAGCCTCCCTCACCTACAGACCCTGAATCTCTACTTCCGCATGCAGAGCGACTGCCACACGCGCGACGAAGCGCAGCGCACAGTCCAAAAACAGCAAAACTGGCATCGTTTCCACCCCGTGTGCTCTGGGCCCGCTAGCTATTCTTCCCCCTACGTCAACCGCAGCACCGCGACAGCCATGTTCGTCTACCTGCGCGCGCACAAAAAAGGCGCACAGCTGCAATCCACAACCTTCTACACTGGCGACTGGAGTAATCCCTACGATCCCCACTCTCGGATACATCCGTACATGGCGCACCGCCGGAGCCAGGTGCAGTGTACGGTAGATCAAGGGGGGGAGACGTGCAAAGCGGAGAATGACAAATATTGGCTGGACAGGTGGGGGTGGGAAAGCGAGTATCGGGACGAGGAAGGCGGGAAGTGGTTCCACGGGAGGTGGTCTGGGCCTGAGGAGGAGGAGGAGGAAGTTGTGGAGCGCGGGGTTGTGGGTCGTGTGGGACAGATGGTGATAGGGAGGATGTTTAGGTAGGAGTGAGTACGCATGTTGATACACGCTTATTTTTAGAGTCTAGCAACAAGCATTTAATTTGTTCTAGCTTTTCTTGTTCTAAGTCTTGTAATAAAAGCTAGTCTATAATAAGGAATATACTGTTAATTCTTCTAACAGACTTATTTTTCTTCTTTTTTTTTTAGGGCAGGGGAGAGGAAATTATAGGTAGGTAGTGGGATAGGGAGAGGTGTGTGGATAGGGATAGGGATAGGGATAGGGATAGGGATAGGGAGAGGTGTGGGATAAGGAGAGGTATGGGAGAGGTGTGGATGTGTGGATGTTGTAAGAGAGAGGGGAGAGGAGAGGGAGAGGGAGAGGGAGAATATTGGGTATTTCAATAGGAGATTAGAGGGTTGGGGGTAGAGACAGTGTTGAGTGATGACTGGATCGGGATTAGAATAATAGAGTGAGTAAAGTGGTATACCTTTCGAACATGACTCTTACAATCCTGGGACTTTACTCAAGTACTGTATGTGTGTTGGGAAACCAAATACACGGATCTTGTACACTCATCAACAAACACATGATTTCATCTCATCGTTGATTCTTAGACGTCTACTCCTTATCGAACCGCACAGCCGGCTGCTCCTTGATCCAGCTCAGGTCGACCTTGTGCCCCAGCAGTTCGCGGATATTCGAGACGCCGTACTTCATCATCGTGGGACGCTCAAGCGATAGACCGAAGCCGTAGACGCGCATGTCCTTGGGCAGACCCATGGGTTCCAGCATCTCGGGTCGGAACATGCCCGAGTTTCCGATCTCGATCCAGCGGGCGAGTCCCTTGTGGTAGCCGAAGATCTCCATGCTGGGCTGTGGGATGGTCAGTATGTGTGATTTACTACAAGGGGGAGACGTACCTCTGTGTAGGGGTTGTAGGCAGGCTTGAAGCGCAGGTTCTCGAGGCCCATGTTGGCGAAGAAGTCACCAAGGAAGCGCTGAAGACCTGGAATGTGTTAGCAGAAACTCACACACGTAGCGTGGTCGATGAACGTACCGCCTAGTGTGAGGCCGAAATCAGCAATCACACCCTCAATCTGGTGGAACTCAGCAAGATGTGTGGCGTCGACAGTCTCGTTACGGAAGACACGGTCGATGGAGAAGTAGCGAGCAGGTCGGGGGTCTTCTGCTAATCTGTGCAGAGCCCATGTCGATACAGCCGTTGTGTGTGTGCGGAGGACCAGGCGCAATGTCTCCTCGTCCTTGAACTTGTAGCGGTCTGGAGTGGTGTTAGTAGGTGCAGATTGAGGTGTGAGATAACATACAGCCTATCGAGCCGAAAGCGCCGTCCTCGTGAACCTTCTTGACGTCGTTCCAGTACTTTTCAAAGTCCCTGGGCTTCTTGTCGCGCTTCTCGCCCGTCGAGAAGAGACGTTGCGAGCTTGCCTCCATTCTGTCCATCTGTGCCTCGCTGTCGGGGTCTGCGCGCGGCTTGTCGGCCATTGGTGGGTCGGAGACGAAGAAGGTGTCCTGCATGTCACGAGCAGGATGCTGTTGCGGTACGAAGAGAGCGTCGAAGTTCCAGAAGCCAGAGTCTACGAAGCTGCGACGTGTTAGTTTGTCCGTCACACCGGTGCAAGTGGCTGTCTTACTGGTTGGTGGGCATCTCAACGAAGCCCTGGGAGAAGAAGATGTTCCTGAACTCCTGCCTGACCTTGTTCAGCGGGTGTAGTGCGCCAGCGTCCTGTTGGGCACCCAGCGCAGCGAAGTTGTAAGGCTTGAAGTTGGCCGTCTCCCAGGCGCCGCTTGCAAGGAGGTCGGCTGTCAGGTCGGTGTGTTCCACAGGCATCTCCTTTGCGTACTTGGGCCCCTTTGTGACGGTGTATGTGATGACCTTGGTGACGGTCACGAGCTTCTTCTTCTTCAGGTCGTTGAGCTGCTTGGCGTCGGAGACGGCTTGCGAGTCTTGGATGTTCTTGAGGAGCTCCTGCATGCCGTCCTTTGGCTCTTCTGTTGCGACGAGTACGAGGTCGGTGCCGTCCTTTTTGATCCACTTGTTCTTGAAAGCATTGCCTTGCCCTACGCTCGCCGAGTCCTTGCCAACAATGTTCTGTGCGCCGAATCAGCATCAATTCCAAACGCCGTTGCTGCGCGTGCTACCCACGGGCAAATCCTTGATTGCAATCTTCCCGGCTTGCTTGACGGCCTTCCAGACGTTGAACTCGTGACTGCCATTCGCGACGATTCCCTCTGACTCTGGGGTCAGAACGACCTGCTCTCTGTCCAGTGTCTTGTATTCGACCATCAATCGGCTGGCGAGCCTGTCGAGGGCGGCCTTTATGTCGCGCTGGGGTATGGAGGGGAAGTCTTCATTGCTCTGGAGGGTGTCCTTTGTGTCGAGGAGGTCGAGGACGTCTTGTGTGAGGTTGCGGCCGTGGGTCTCGAGCGGGACGGGCACTGGGCCGCGTGTTCCTGTCATTTTGCGTGTGGGCGTTGTTGACGGTGCGCGGGGAGCTTCATCCAAGTTTACGTGGGGTTGCGCTATGAGTCGAAAGTGGAAAGAGGGCGGAAATTTGGAAGGCCCGAGCGGACCTGCACGGCCTGCTATTGGCGTATTCGTACGCAGTACAATTTGCGTGCAGGCGTAGACTTGTACATTTTATAGTCTGTAGAACCAGACAAGGTGATGGATTCAAGACGTAGCAAAAGACCATAGCCATGGACTACACAGAGTCAAAGAGCCAAATGCACTTGACTTGCAAAGGCAGAAGCACTATCCCTTATCGCTATGCTATCTTTACCTAGCAAAGCCATTACACCTCAGTCTTCCTATAATCACCTACTAGACCTCCTACAATCACCTACTAGACCATCACAAACACAACAAGAACAAGGCAAAGAAACTTGGCAAGTATGCAGAATGAAATAAGTTTATCGATCCTATCTAGCGTTCGTCTTTCAACGGTGTAGATAGTGTGGACAATTCTAGCTTGGCTTAGCTTGGCTTAGTTTACTTTGTTGTTGAGAAAGGCGTTGAAAGAAAAGATTGTACTGGTACCCTACCACTACCACTACTACTACTAGTAGCTAGCTAACATGGAAGAGAGAAGCGAGACGTCGTAGTACGCAATGCATCACAACAACGTAATAGAACATGGCAGACTATTTAGTTAGTTGGTTGGTTGGTGAAGATGAAGCTGTAAAGATTGCGCAAAAAAGGTAGTGGTGATGGACAACATGGCTGACGACGCTTTTTTTTGTGTGTTGCAGGAGGGTGAGTGGAGGTGTTGGTGAAGAGGTGGTAGGTAGTCATTTGCATGTGTGGATTACAGGACAGTGCAGTGCAGTGCAGTGTAGTGCAGTTATTACAGTGCAGTGAGTGTGTGGATTGCAGTGCGGAGGTGTCAGCTTGGCGTGCGTTTGACGTGAACCACATGTGTCTCGGGCAGAGAGCGAGGATGAAAAGAGAGATGAAGGGTTTATGCGGACCGCACTGCTAGAAACGGGTGCGGGAACAGGGCGGCGATCATTTCCGTGGGTTCGAGGCTGCAGGACATGGCACAGCACGAGAACGGACAGACAGTCAGATGGACAGACAGACAGACAGACAGACAGACAACATGACAAGAATAGTAGGTCTATATGCACTGTAACCATTATTATCATTGATGAAGCTCCAGATAGATGGCCGATGATGGACGGTGACGGGATCAACGGTTTCGAGCCATATGGAGAGGACCAAATTAGCATAGGAGCCGTGGGAGAGGGCGTCGATTGGACCGCCACCAGGAGGGCCGCGTGTGCAGTGTGGTGGTCGGTGGGTGAGCCGAGAGGCAGCCAATGCGAGGGCGCAGATTGGCGGATGGGAGAGCAAAGTGGCCAGGGGCGAAATTGACACCAGGGGTACCGTGTTCGAGTTCGCAGGCCGGCCTGGTCGTGTTGCTGTGTTGCTGCTGGGGGGAGAAGTGTTGGGGGTGGTGAATGTCGACGTCAAGACTCTGGCTGCGCGCGGGTTGGGACAGTCGACGACGGACAGATGCAGCGTTGTTGAGACGACGCGACTGAAGTGATATGCATGTGGCGGGGGCTATTCGGGACGCTGGGTGCTGGGTGTTGCTGGGTGGGTGATAGCTGGGCGGCGTGTGATTTGCCGGGGCCGGGTGCGAACAAGCACAGCACAGCAGCAGCAGCAGCAGCAGCAGCATCAGCATCAACAGAACCATCCGATGCGAGCATCACGGCGGCCAAGGACGCAATTCCTTCACCTATCCGTCGCAAGTGGGCTCGCAGCACCCAATTGCGTCGCCGTGTCTAGCTACGTACGTGGTAGTATGATGTATCCACGGCAGCATCCCAGGATCGGCGGCCGAGTGTCTGGTCTCTAGTCTCTAGGCCCTAGCGCAGGTGGGAAGGCGCGAGTTGCGCTGCTACGGCATGCACTAGGCTGCTCTGGGAGACGCCAAAACCCCCTACACGCTTGCGCTTCTCTGCTACGGCCTCGCACGCTCTCGTCTCCGTCTTTTGTCTTGTCTGCCCGTTTTCGCTCTCCTCTCCCCCAACGCTGCACGCCTGCACTTCCCCTCCCTCGCCGCGCCTCGTTCCCCCAGCGTAGCTGACGTGGGCGCTGCTCTGCTTCCGCACCACATGCGATAGCCGCTCTCGGCCCTCCCTCACAGGTGACACCACGGCTACCCTCTCGCCTGCGCCCACCATGGCCTCGCGCTTCAACCCCGGCAAGCTGTTCATCCGCACCCGCTTCAACTACGAGAAAGTCCCCGCCGCCGACAGCCAGGCCTCGTCGCCTCTGCCGCTCTTCAGCAGCAAGTCATGGGGCACCCGCGCCCGCCAGCCCTCGTGGGTCAACAAGGTCCAGCGCCCGCGCTTCTCGCTCGCCCGCATCCTCACCCTGCTGCTCACCGTCGTCGTCGTCGCCTCGATGCTCGGCACCGGCCTCTACCGCCGCCACAGGATGCACCTGCAGCACGGCGGCGACGAGAAGAAGACGTACCACTGGGAGCACTACCCACGGTGAGCCCTTCTTCCACAGTCCCATGAGGATCGGATGAGTGCATGCTAATCAACCACAGACTGACTGGCTTCTGGAACGGCGTCCGCACCCTCGTGCCCTACGGCGATTGGGTCTCTGAGCAGAAATTCGTCGCCTACTCGTCCGACGAGAACCCAGAGTACAACCTCAAGCCCAAGTGGCCCCACATGTCCAAGGAGAACAAGGAGCCGCCCATGGACCCCGTCCCCTTCAACCCCTACAACTTCGACTCGGACGCCTACCTCAAGGACCACGACAAGGTCGAGACCTGCTACCTTGACGAGGACGAAAAGGTCGACCTGCCCGACATCTACGCCTACCCCGGCATCCCCCAAAACGCCACCGCCCCCTTCTTCGGCTCCTACGAGGAGCTGGGCATGAACGACAAGGTCTGCTTCGAGCGCTTTGGACGTCTCGGCCCCTACGGCTACTCGTACTCGCGCGACGAGGGTGGCCTTGAAATGTCTGCCAAGTCCGAGAAGGCCGGCTCGGACAAGATCTGGAGCTGGGAGAAGAAGGTCGACTACCGCAAGGTCCAGTGGGCCAAGGCCCAGAAGCGATGCTACGAGAAGAACATGCACCGCTTCCAGAAGAACGACACCGACACGGCCGAGGGTGCTCCCCCTGCCAAGAAGAAGGTCCCTCGCCACGCCTACATCCTCCGCACCTGGACCGGCTACAAGTACAGCGACTACCAGATTCTGAGTCTCCGCGCCATGATCAACGAGCTCGCCCTCAAGTCTGGCGGCGAGTACGACGTGCACTTCCTGATCCACGTCAAGGACGACAGCATCCCCATCTGGTCCTCGGAGGAGATTTACCAAAAGGTCATCGAGGACAACCTGCCCAAGGAGTTCTGGGGTATGGCCACGCTGTGGTCTGGCGCCCAGATGCAAATGTACTACCCCGAGCCCTTTCCCAACAACGTCTACAACCACGCAAAGGCCCCCGTCCACTCGGTCTACCGCAGCGCCCACTTTGCCCTGCAGTGGTTCTCCCAGGCCCGCCCCGAGTACGACTTCTACTGGAACTGGGAGATGGACCTCCGTCTCACCGGCCACTACTACGAGTTCAACACCAAGATTGGCGAGTTTGCAAAGAGGCAGCCCCGCAAGGGCCTGTGGGAGCGTTCTTCTCGCTACTACATTCCCGAGCTCCACGGCTCGTGGAAGAACTTTACCGAAATGGTCGAGGAGGAGCTCTACAACAGCGACGAGAAGCCTGTCTGGGGCCCCCCCAAATTTGAGAACACCGGCATGCTTCCCAGCCCCCCTGAGACGGAGCCGCCTACCTCGTACCTCCAGGACGACTACCAGTGGGGTGTGGGCGAGGAGGCTGACATCATCACCTTCAACCCCATCTTCGACCCGGCCAAGACCAACTGGGTCTTCCGCGACGACGTGACCGGCTACGACCTCGAGCTCCCCGAGCCGCCACGACGATGCGCCATCATCACGGTCGCCCGACTCTCGAAGCGTCTTTTGGACCTGATGCACCGCGAAACCTACCTGATGAAGCACCACATGTTCCCGGAGATGTGGCCCCCCACGGTCGCCTTCCACCACGGTCTCAAGGCCGTCTACGCCAACCACCCCGTCTACTTTGACCACAACTGGCCGCTCGAGGCTCTCGACGGCACATACAACAAGCCCCCCAAGCCCACCGACAGCGTCTTTGGCTGGGGCGAGCACAACCAGCTCGGCAACAGCTTCTACTACAACGCCGGCTTTTCCTCCGAGTGGTGGCGACGATGGCTCGGCTCGCGAGAGAACGACAAGGGCGGGCCAGCCGAGGAAGAGGCCAACACGGGCCGTCTCTGCATGCGCCCGGCCTTGTTCCACCCCGTCAAGTACGAAAAGGGCTCCGAATGATGTTTACGCTTCCCTGAATAATCCATTTAATCCGCGCTTCCCCTTTTCAGCGCGGCTGCGCTTGCGATAGACTTTTGCGACACACCAGCCCTGGCATGTTTTTTGACAGGCGCTTTCACATTGGGCGGCGTTATGGCGTACTTGCAACGATGCGATATCTACTTCCGGCACTGTACACTGTACACTTTTTATCTGGCCGACTGTCGTTTTCTTCCCACCTTCCACCGCGCGCATTCCTCGTTGGCACGAAAAGTCGGACATGTAATCAGCCGCATCTGGCATTTCCATTCCTTTGGAACTGGCGTGTTTTTTTTCTATTCGCCTTGGATTGAACCCATGACTTTGTTTTGGATCGATTGTTTGTTTTTGGCGAGACGCGAAGCTCAGAGCCGGGGGCTGCGAGCTGGCCGTGGCTGGCGTACGGTTGACACGTGTAGATGATGAGAAGTCGCGCGCTCGCTGCGGCTTCGTTCCCAACCGAATCGCAACGCGCTGGTCGAGATGGGATGGTTGTAGACTATGAATCAATGGAGATAATCACTTACTGATCTTGTGCGTTGCTCGTTGAATACCCACTTGCCTTCTTGAAGTCGCTATGCATGTCGGGTGGCTAGCGCGGACCCACTAGAGTTGCCCCTCGTGCGTCACTGTTTTTGAGCTTACTATCGTTTGTCGCTTATAGGCACAACGTACTCATATTGTTGTACACGTTGTTGATACCACTTTGAGGGACAGCAGACAAGTAACGTTGTTCTCGAACCTCCATCACTGTATAGATCCTGACTATTGCGCCCGCTGCGCTCGCTCATAACATGCGGTTACTCAAGTCACAAATCGACCAGAAGTCGGGATCTGGCTTTGTGACATTGCTGCCAGAAGAACCAGAGGACATGGTACTGCTTTGCACGTCTTCAACAGCAAAAATAAGAACTAACAGATTGCAGTGGCATGCATACAACCTCATCCAAGAACACGACCGCATCCGCGCAAAGGCAGTACGCCGCGTATCCAAGACCTCAGACGCAGGCTCCGTTTCCTCGCAACGCATAGCCCTCGACCTCACCATCGCCGTCACCAGCACAGACTTTGACATTGGCTCTGGACAGCTGCACGTCTCGGGCAAAGTCGCGGCCGAGAACGAACATGTCAAGCTGGGCCAACACCACACGCTCGATCTCGAGCTCAATCGCAAGTTCACGCTGGAAAAGGCCGATGGTTGGGATAGCGTGGCGCTCGAGATGCTGAAAGAAGCTTCTGAGACAGAACGCCGTGCAGAGCTGTGGGCTGTGGTGTTGGGGGAAGGCACAGCCAATATCTGCATGATCACCGAGCACCAGACCATCCTGCGCCAGCGCATCGAAGTCGGCGTCCCGCGAAAGCGCAAAGGCGGCGTCGACGGCCACACAAAAGGGATGGAGAAGTTCTTCTCAACAGTCCTCTCCACACTACTCCGCCAAATCGACCTCCCAAACACCACCACTCCCACCACCACCACAACAACAACAACAACAAAAACCCTCCCCCTCCTCCTCGCCTCCCCCGGCTTCACCGCAACCGCCTTCCTCCAGTACATAAAAGCCGAAGCAACACGCACGACCAACAAGCCGCTCATGACGCTCCTCCCCAGCATCGTCGTCGCCCACAGCAGCACCGCCCACGTGCACTCACTGAACGAAATCCTCTCCTCACCCGCCATCACCACCAAACTCTCCGACACAAAATACGCGCGCGAAACAGCCCTCATGGACAGATTCCTCACCCTCGTGCGCCTCGACGACGGCCGCGCCTGGTACGGTCCGCGCGAGGTGGAGCGCGCCGTCGACAAAGGCGCCGTGGGCCGCGGCGGCGGCGTCTTGCTCATCAACAACAGCCTGTTCCGCGCTCAGAACGTCAGGCAGCGACGCCGCTGGGTTGCGCTTGTGGATCGCGTGCGGGATGTCGAGGGCGGCGAGGTCAGGGTGCTGAGTAGTCTGCATGAGAGCGGGAAGAGACTTGAGGGTCTGGGCGGCGTCGCGGCGATATTGACGTATCCGCTTGAGGATCTGGATGAGGAGGGTGAGGGCGATGGGTTTGCGGAGGGGG